>BJBW01006609.1:0-30508 GCA_004320125.1 Scolopax mira
CCAGGACTTCCTCCTTTTATGTCCCCCCGTCTAGCTCAGGCCCCTCCCCCTGGGCGTGGCTTAAATGGGATGGAATACCTGTGTCCCTGCTAGGTCCTGGGAACAATTAACCCTTTCCCCACCAGACCCAGCACACTCATAAACCTCAGCCTTAACAGGAAAAGAAGTTCAGACTTTTAAGAAAGAAAATAATTTGACCAGTCTTGGTGTTCTTAATCACCTTTATTCTACAAATAACAAATAAATGGTCTGTAAGTAACTTCATGTACTAAAGCACTAAATGCCCTTAGTTCATTAAAGGATAAATGTATTACAAATTGTTCATTATCATTACAGTCAGAAGAGCTACCTGGATTTTTTCTGAAACCAAAATATCTCTTAGGATTACTCTTATCAGAAAGTCTCTTTACAGCTAAGATTAATTTCTGACCAAAAAGAGGGAATACCATTCTAGAGAAGCCAACAGGCAAACAGCTCAGATAAGACTTCCAATCCGATGCATATATTCCTTCTAATCAACATATTTCCATCTATCTAAATTGAGTACAGACAATTAAAAGCTCTCATCCCAGAGCAGCCAGCAGCCTGACAGTTAAAGCAGTTGTTTTCATGCCGGTTATAATTCAAATTCCTGATTGAGGACCATCACATCATCACTTGAATCTTCTTTAGACCAAGTCAGTACTCTCAATTTATAGTATATTTTCCTCACAATTGAAGATCGCTATTGAGTTATTCTGCTTTCACTTTCCAAAATCCCTCCCTGTGAAATTTTTTAACTCTTACTGAATTCTCAAATTGTTTAGTGGTTGTTTCATAGAGTGGTGCCCCACCTGGAAAGATATTACAGCTGAAGCCTCAAATTTACTGACAAAGTAATTACTGTCTAGGTCAATAAGTCTTATATACATAAGCAGTTTTATATACAGATTCATCAAAATAGTTAAGAAATTCAGTTAAAGATAAGCATGCATTTCAGTAATTTTTGGACTCAGCTCAAATATTTTATATTATTTAAGTACTGTCCTAATCGACAGTATTTTAACAAGCAAGTATTATTCATTAGAACGTTAAATTCCTGTCACACACAAAAATCTCACCATTTTCAAGTTTTCCTCCAAAACAAGCTCTGTGTTGTCACTCCCATGTACAAAACTTCAAAGACTAAACCAGAAAAGGATTCAAAAGAACCTAAACTCTTATTTTCTAGGAACATCAGCATGTAGAATGGCTTCTAACTAATATATTTTAAAAAATTTTACTTGTCATAGAGACGTTTATTTTATATGTATATATCTAAATATATATCTCTATATATATATCTCTAGATATCTGATCTAAATCAGACTGCAAGATTGGCAGAAAGACCATTGCTGGCAATTGATGTACACCGGCAAATCATTTAAGCATTCCTTTCCCATGGTTCGACATAATCCAAGCCGAGATGTGCAAAGATTTCTTCCTCACTTCCAGCTTTAAGAAAGATCCTCTGTGAAAGAATTAAACAAAAAAGGAAGTCAATAAAGCTGTTAGAGGGGAAATTTCAATTGATGGATTTTGCTGTTTAAAAAGGAGTTAATTTTTGACAGTTCTACCCATTGTGTCCTCTACAGAATAGTGTCTTCATCACTGGGCTGACCTTGAAATGGGAAGATGAGTTAAAAAATAATTCTAATACTGCTTGATGCTTTCAGTTCTAATGACTAGTTTACAACTCTTTGATTTGATTTACATTTTCAAAACTCTTTGAGTTTTCAAGAACTCAAATAAAACTTACATTTCCCTTTCATGAGTGTGAATAGCTTTGCTTTCTTTATAAAATCATTGATGTTTTTCGAATTAATATAGCAATGTTCTCTATAAATGCATTGAAGCTGATTCAATGGTTACAGTAATTATATTTTGCCAAGTACGAAAAGCATCAGTGCTTTCTAAATTTCTAGTACTTACCACAGGCTTATATGAAAAGACAGTATTCCATCTGGAAAAGCAAGCTGAAAATCAACAATTGCAACTTTTTTTTTTTTTTTTAAACAGATACTCCTAATGAATGTTTTAGCATAAAAATCAGTTTTGTTTTTTCAGATCTACATTTCTGTTAATTCAAGATAGTATTCTTGCACAGGAACCACCCACAAGCCAACTCCCCTAAAATGACCTATATAATGTAATACAAAGCCTTATGCATTCCTTTCATCACTGAAGTACAATATTAATTTAAAAAGCTACTAAGGTGGATGAACATTAAAACAGTGGAACCTAACCATTTAGAGGAGTTCAGAAGCAAGAAAGAATTCATTTCCATTGAAAAAGCTTACTTACTATTTCAGCAATTCCTGAATTGTTTGAAGTTTAGTCTCAACTGGTGCTGTGAACAATCTCAGACTCCAGTCATAAAAACTTCAGGGTTAAGGTTTCGTAATCTGCTTGATTTACTTTCTACTGTGAAAGAGGAGACGGTGTCTAAAGAATTACCCACTGATGAATTCTACTTAGTCAGGAGAATATCTGACTACCATCAAATTTACTGGTGGAAGGGTGGAATGGCGGAACAAGTTCTAGCACCAGACATTAACAAGTTCTAGCACCAGACATTAACAAGTTCTAGCACCAGACATTCACAACTTTTCCTTCTTTTTCCTCTGTCTTCTCTCCTTACTCCTCTCCTTCAGTCCCTGACCTGGATGTTGCTTTCCTGGCTCTTACTCCCATTGAGATCACTTAACTCAAGGGAATTAGAAAGCAGCAGGCAGGCAGATTACTGGAACAGGTGGATCCTGCTTCTGGTTACTGTCTCTTCACCCTTTCTCCTTTCAACCTCTCTGTTATTTATCATCCACCAGAAAAAAAGATCAACACTGGTAGGAAAGACTTGGGGTGCAGCCTGGCCAAGTTCTATGGCACCAGAGCACGAGAAAGCTTCATAATGCTGTCTGAACTGCTGCATTTCTAGGAGGAAAGCAGAAAGAACAATGAGCCAGAAAGAATAAGCAAAACCACTGAGCCCAGGGCAGCCTCATGCTGCCCCTGAAATATGCTTGGGCATCATCAGTAAAATTCACATCATCAGTTGGTACCCACTGGGTCATCGATATTCTCCATCAGTCCTATTCTTTCTAGTGCCTGACAGATACTTCAGTCCTGCCAGGAACCGCAGTTTGGCCAAGGCACAATGAAGAACTGAACCCTAAAGTGAAATCTAACATTAATTGTCAACTGAACTCAAACTTTATCAGGGATTCAAACAAATCAGAAACCTGTTTTCATTTAATTGTAGGGGTACTTGAAATTTGAAGTTCTAAGTCCAACTTTACATAAAACCCCATCTTCCATTGATACTGTTCAGCTTCAGCAACGAGAGTAGTCAAGCTGGCAGCTTTCCTAACAGCTATCTCTCAATGATGCAAAGCAGAACAAAAGCCAGTTTAACTGAGCTAGAAAGGTTATGAGGACTAAATTGAACAGTAGAGGTTAGAAAAAATGGTAGAAAATATAATATTGAACAGAATAAAAGAAAAGGGGATATGAAATTTTATCTTGCCCATTGGGTAACAATAATGGGGATATTTCTTTTCTAGAGCATGTCCTGGGAGGATAGGATTTTAGGACTTTTGTTTATTGGGTTTTATTTTACTAAGAACAAGAGAAGTCAATCCATACATGCACATTACTGCAAAAAAAGTAAAACAATTAAAAGGTTTTAGACTTGTACACAGGTGTTACAGATACTCTTTAATAGAAGCTCTTCATATCTCTGGGATCCCGAATTGCATTTCTTTTGTTCTGTCACTTCATGTTTTTCTGCAAGCAAAACTCATTTCTTTTGCTTGACAGCAAAAATTTCTAATACAAAGTTTCTGATGCTGAATACCATTCTCAGTAGCTACAAGACACATTTCTAAATGAATCTCTAGCTCATATCTTCCAACTGCTCTAGCAATATAAGCATTATTAAGATTATAAAATCATAACCTATGATTTTGCTTCTTTATCAATCTATGTAGAGCTTATACAATGATGCAAATGTGATTATTGCATTCACTATCATTCTGTCATCCTTTTTGCTCAAGAGAAGTCATGAATTGCTTGCATAGTTGTGATTTTTTCCAGCTTACTAATATTCAGCAGATATGCCCAATCAACATCAATCAAACTTACAAAAAACTATGCTCTGGGGCAGCTGGTCTCACTCTACTCTTATTACTCTACTCCCGTTTAATAAATTCTATTATTTAATGGATGTAAATATTACATTTATGGTTGGAAACATGACTGTTAACTCCATCTGCCATCCAAAAGTTTTCTTATGTGAACTGCTACCTCTTATTTTTCATTTTGGCAGTATTGAGCAGTAATACTTTTGATGAAAGAGAAACAGAGAGTGAAGGCACAGAGCTAACACTGCTTGATGATATCCTCACTAGCACAGCCAATGTTCAAACAGATGTTACATTACTTGATGTAGCATAGATGTTAAACTATTGTCACCCGGTTTCATCTCACATTTTAATACAACAAAGCCAGCAAAACAAAACCATTACTCAATAAACTTTTAGTTAGATAAACCAGCATTGGCCAACAGCTTATGTTTCTTTTGGGGGCCAAATACTGATTTTACTGATGTTGTATATAATATGTCATGGAAATAATTGGGAGAAGTAGAATGCACTGGAAAGTACCTTAAATCCTTTTTTCTTCCATTTTTGGAGTACTTTCATATGTCCCTTTAACCTACTTCTTGAGTAATTCAATGTAATTAGGTTGACCCTATGCATCAAGATAGGAAACTTTAAAATATGGTTAGCAATTTGTCCCATAAAGGTGTAGAAGAAAAGATTTCAAGAAAACAGGGGTTACTAGAAATTACTGTGCACAAATTCTTGATTTTGATAACACAAAGTATCTTTCTATTATATGCAAATTTAGGCCACTGGATATGCACTGTTCATGTATTAAGCAACTGTACTTTCAGTTAGCCTAGATAAATTCTTTAGGCTGTTGAAATGAAACTATACTGCTTAGACACTCACCCCACACTTGCCTCCGCTGTGGTCATCCATCTTCCTTTCCACTGTTAGGTCAGGAAGGAAAAATACTGCAGTGACAGCAACGTCCTGACACTGCACTGAACAAAACAATACTTTGCTGAGGCTGCTCACTTGGGAGACACCAAAGCTGTTGCTCTACCTGCAACTGCTCTGCCAGCTTTGTGTACACAGAGTTCCCAAAACCAAGTCTACTCAAGCTCTTCATCAGTATTAACTCAATGTTCTTGAAAGGCACACATTTAATCAGATTCCAAGTACACTGATATCCTACTGTTCATTATCAAATAGCTTGGTAATAACAGTGTGTTGCAAAATACCAAATTGAGTTCTCTTTTATAATTGAGTAATACTATAAATAACTCTCAGTCTGTCACCATGGCATTTCATTATTATTTTTCCCATCTCAAGATGAGCTTATGAAGTTAGTTTGAATACAGCTACCTGAAAAAAAAAAACCCAAAAACCAGTAAGATGGTAGTACTACGTAGACAGTATCATTGATGAACCAGGATATAATGGTTCTGAACTAGCAGCTTCTGCTGGAGAACAAAGCACACCTGGTTTGTACGTACAGCATATATACATGTGCAACCCGCTATTCTGAAGATGAGACCATTCTGAAATTTGATTAATTTCATTCTTCAAATCTTTATCATGCCTGATATTAGCTGAGAAATTAAGTTTCCTAGTTGATTACTGGCCCAACTCTACTTCATCACTATTTGAACATCTATTCTTGAGTAAGTCATAGAAAAATCTTGCCCTGTCAAAGACTAAAGAATTTCCTTCCATATCCCATTTTTCTTACTCTTTTCATAGTGCTGACTTTTATTTGCTCTACAGTTGTAATTCAGAAAGAATGCAGTCAATACTTCAGAGGATTTCATTATTCTTTGGAAAACCATGACATTGTGTAGGAGGCTCACTCCCTTCTTTTACAAAAGACCCTGAAGGGCCATAATCGTGGATGCCTGCTGACATACTGTTTCATTAAATAAATTCATGGGGGAGGGGAGGAGGACATGAATGACACAGGGACAAGATATGACATGACACAGAATAGTGCCAACACTGTCTTGTTAACAAATTACAAAACTGTTTGATATAACTTTGCTTCTAGACAAGTATGTCTTTAGCATACACATTTATTCTAACCTTTTTGCTGTATCCTGATGATGTTGCATGCTTTAAAATGGCAAACTATTGCACAGGGTAATTAGGCATTTTCTCATTTTGGTCTTCTCTCACAAATTTTTATATAGTGTTTCACATGTGATATCTCCTCACATCCGCTTAATTACCTTAATCCTTGCTTTCCTTCCCTTTTAAAAAATTATTAAAAAGGAGATATAATGGAAATAAGACCATATCTAACTGTGTAGTATTTCCAGTATGCCAAATGCTAAATACCAAGCAGGCTAAACTCCCATCACTTTACATGTCTGTAATTATTACAGTGGCAGTAAGCATGACAATGATAAATGAACAACAGAAAAGAAGAGGACAGAATGTAATTTGCAAACTTAGAACTTAAATGATCATCGTACTTGAACAGGGTCCATTTAAAAATATTTTGTGGGTAAAGTCAATTATAGATGTGTCACAGTAACAACAGAACTTGCTTAATCAACCATAGCAAAAGATACTGTAATCCACCCCAAATTTATCTTACAACTGTATTTCTCACTTTAGTGACATCTTCACATGTCATCACTTACGCCAAGTCAATTGAAGATTTTTTTAATTAAAAGATACTTGGTACTACTGCAGGGATATTATATATACTTATTATATATATATATACACAGGGATAATATATTGCCTGCCATAGCTTCCAAAGCACTTCTCTAGATATGAAAGGCCACTGCATTCAGTGAAGGAGTGCACTGTAACACCAAAGACCTACAATTACCAGAACATACTAAGATGCCTTATTAGATTAAAGGAGCAAAGCTATTAAACTGCTCATACTCCCTTTTTCTCTGATTCCATTTGCTCAAATAACGCTTACACCCTGTAAAAAATATGAAAACTGTTAATTAAATTAATAAAATGAGCTTACAGAAAGACTTGTGAAGGCAGAAGCACAAGTACAATATCAAATAGCAAATACTTTCCACACAAGTAGGAGTGGGACCTGAGCATACCCTATTCGTTCTCTGCCCCTGGGCCATTTTTGCTGCATAGAGCAACCATTGATGGACCAACACTGGACACAGGTCACGCCGGTACTGCAGAAACTTTTAGGAAGTTGAAGGAATCAACCTTTTATAATGTATACCTTACAATATAGTTATATAGTTCATTGGTTCATGACTTTCAGAATATATTGACCTTAACTCCTGCATGCCAAAAGTATTCAGCTAACAAGGGAGTCTGTTGCATCAAAAATGTCTGTACAATCCTGTCTCTGCAAAACAAGAGAGAAGTATTTTTGTTGTAACATTTCCTGCAATTCTTAGATTGACTGCAGCTATCTTCTGTACTATATATTTATTCATAATTTACTGAGTTGAGAGCAAGATTCTTACAATAAATGAGTATAGCATTAAATTTCTCATCTGTGAAAATGTTAGAAATAAGAATAATTAGAAATAAAAAAATCAAGCTGCAATAGGTGTAAGCAACCATCTCTTTTATGTGAGCATTTCTATGAATGCTAAAACAATCATTGGTGAAATTTTTCTGAAAAGGCAGTAACACATAAAATTGTTCCTTGATGTTTGATTATTAAAGGCAATATGTGACAATAGCCTCAAGCTGTTTCCCCTAACCCACAGAAGACTGAGGAGAAAAGAAATAGCTATTTTTGATCTAGTCACATTTTCATTTATTGTATGATCAGAATTGCAAGGAAAAGAGTTTTGGGGCTTGCACTACAAAAAGTAATGGAAAGAGAAGGTGGGGAAAAAGCAATAGTCTAGATAAACATTTTTGGGTTTTAATAAAGCTCTACAGCAGATTGAATAAAAAAAATTAGCCTGTTTTTCTTTTATCTTAATGGATTTCTGATAGAGTAGGTTCCTGAAAGGCAGGTGCCTGCAAAGTGACAGCAAAAATAGCAGCTGCAAGGGAGGGTGAGGAAGGATGTTGCAAACTTTAAGTGTTTCAATCACTTCCTGTTTAAAACTTGTTTACTGGCAAAAAGATATTTCCACCTTCCTCATTATCAAAAGCATCTCCTCTGGAGTGGCCTCTTACAGAACTTGTGTGTTAACTGGGCCAGCTAATAGCTCTGAAAGATATAAACCACAAGGTTTTGAGAAACCTATGAGAAAATGCAGATGGAGATAACCCTTTATAGCAGTAAAAAGAACAAATTTCAAAGAAAAGAAGCATTTTGCTTAGGTTAATACCATGTCCTTGTGTCTATAATTAAATTAACTAACCTAAAACCAAACATTACCTGAATTAGTATCATTCATAATAAATAAAGACAAATGAGAGATAGCCTTTCTCAAGCATATTTCTTTAAAATCTTCCCTGAATATCTAGATCCATGCTCTTTTCTATCCTTACCATGTAGAATATGAGTCATTGAGCACTACCTTAACCAAGAGAACAGGCTGTGATTTTATTTTATATGCTATACACCACAAAGAAATGCACGTGGTAGTATATAGATATTTTTACTGAAATAACTAACAAGAGCCCAGTGCTGCCACCAACATGTAAAAATTATTGCCTTCACTAGCAGAACCTGGCAATGTCAATGTTTGCCCACAGGGACTATGATTCAGTTTCCTTTCAGCAGCTGAATGTGTCCCTCCTTAATACTTGTATTTATGGCCATTGATAAATGAGTAGAAACCCTGCGCCAGGATTTCCATCTGTCATTCAGGTCTGTCGTGTTCTGCCATGCAGCTTCCCTTCATCATTGCAAACAGCTCCACTCCCTCTTCTCTGACTTGCAATGACCACGATGAAGGCATATTTTGCAAACACTGATCAGGAAGCCAGCTAATTTCCTTCTCCATGCTACCATTAGCTTTACAAGAATGAATGTTGTACATCTTTGGTGGAAAACACAAATCTGCTCAGAACTTCAGTGTAGCAAATAGCTTAGCCATTTTACACTAGTTGCAGATCCAGAATTGTGTAAAGCAACAACAGAAAGTGTTACAGGAGATCCATATATTCCTGCAGTACATTGAGCGATATGAGGTTGAGTGCCTTCAATCTACAATGAAAGTATGGCAATACAATCCATGAAATAGTGGCTACTTCTCTGAAATCATTAGCTGACTCATTAGGGTGGATAAAGCGCTAACAAGAATCACTGTAATCAGTAAATTTCACAGCAAGTTAAATGATTTTATGGAGAGGGAGGGGAGGTAATAAAGGAAGGAGGAGAAGGTGGGGGGAAATAAAGCAATTTCCAGATAAAAATGCATACAATCCTGTCATTAAAAAAGATATTTCAAATAATTGGTTTCAATGATTATTGTGAGTAGTTTGAATGCTGTCAGAAAGTAACATGGAAAATGAAACTTCTTTATGGTCCTGCTAGTCACAGTGCCAGCCAGCCTGAGAGGGACAGCATCTTATTCCATCAGTAATCAGTGAGACAGTGTTCTCAGAACAAGATACTGCTTGATGAAAAAACATGACAGAATCAAGCTCTAAGGAACCAGGTAGTAATTACCCATTAGTATATTTGACTCTGAGTATGGTTCATTATGGTCAACACACATTTTTTTTACATTTTCTGGATTACTATAGTGTCTGAGCATCTACTAGTACTTTCCTAAGTATTGCAACTAAGGATTTTCAGGTACTTTTCCTTCCTTGTTTTTCCCAATCTTTTCTTGTTTGGGTGTTTGTAGGTTTTTTTGGGTTTTTTGTTTGTTTGTTTTGGTTGGACCTGTCTGGGCAGGTTTCTTTTTATGACCCAGTGTTGGTGGGTTTTGTTCTGCTTGTAATTAGACATTTTGCTAAATAGTTATGCTATGTTTACAAATGAGTCTATTAACAGTACAAACAATTTAAATATAACTATAGAACATACATGCTGAAGTACTAGATGTGCTGAAATATCTTTAATCAAGTTCAATAACAATATTTCACAGCACAGTGTAGACACTGTGCTTTTTCCCTTTATTGGTGTCATAAAAGTTTCCAATAGCAAATAACCTGAAATGCCTCTGGCATTATATTATCTCCAAATGTAATTTTCATGTTTAACTGGTATTTTTGTAGTAATATTCACATCTCCCTGTCTGCTTTAAAATAAAATCTAATATGTTTCTAATCCAGCTACAAATAAGATGATAAATAAATCAGAGAGAAAAATGTGACTCTTTGAAATGACTTTATAACAAACCATGATTGAAAAAGCAGTATTACAAGCATTACCCATTGACTCAATACCCTCAGGCAAAATCATGTGTAATAGCATTGATGCAAAATAGTGCAGTGGAATTTATTCTAGTAATTCTGGGCATGAATAATTTTTGAAGGTAATAGAAGCTGGAATCATAAATTTAACATGTTAAATAACACATTGTTGTAAACAAAACCTTATTGCCCACTGTAGTTCTGTGTCCTGTCACAAAGTCACTATATAGATTAACAGGGATTGTTTCCTTTTCTGTTTTAGCTATACTTCTCTTTTGCTTTAAGTCTATGTTATGTAACATAGCTTTACCTTGCCAAATACTGTTAAGTTGGCTTACTGTATTTTTCTTTAAAAGATTCATATGAATAAATGAAACATGAAAAATGCAGAATCCTGGATTTTATGAAACAGTTGAGTGTAATTCACATGGGATTACTATAAACAAACTACTTCAAAAGAACATTACCAAGATTGCAAAATCGAAGATCTGTAATTTAAGAAATCCCAGAATGTGGTTGATTGCATTTCAACCTTCATTCAGTTTTCCTATGTATATGCATAGAAAGTTCTTTTTCTTCAAAGGAATACTGCTTCCTTCAGTTTCTGTAACATACACAGGGTCCTTTCACTGGGCAGGAAACACACTGTGCCACAGGGCTACCAAATACTTGCTGCCAGCACTGATGATAATCTTGGGGTGCAAGCCAATGTGGGATCAATCAGTCTTAGCAAACTGACCTTTTACAATCTGTATCTGTTCTAATTGCCTCTCTTTCCTTCCTCCCTATACCATGTTGTAGCCTTGATCTCTTACCTCAGATTTCTAATGTAACTTCAGGCTCAATTCATGCCATATCCAGAGAAAAGTGAGATAAACATGGTTTACGCAGTTATTTGGGGCAATTGAAAATGTACCCATTTCTTGCTGCTGGTTCAGAGCATTAGCTCTGAATTAGATTAATTTAGTTTCTTTTTTTAACCTATCAAACTTCCACTCGTGTCTCAGCAGTCATTTTTTTTTTGCACCTTTTCAGCTCAGTCTCTTAAACCAACTTGGATTTTTCCACAATGCAGCTGCACATCAAATACATCCTTTCCATTCTTCATCGCTCTATCTAGCTATTCTGCACTTCCTTATCAAATCTGTATATCCACCACAGAATCACAGAATGCTATGGGGTTGGAAGGGATCTCTGGAGATCATCTAGACCAACCCCCTGCCAGAGCAGGGTCACCCAGAGCATGTCGCACAGGAATGTGTCCAGACTTCCCCTTCTCACTCCCACTCCATATCCCATTTTTCTCTCTGGCTATTGGCTCTTTCCTTTTCAGCTTCTTCTCAATCAATTTCTTTTATCTTTTAACAGAAAATCCGTGACTTTGTTAGCTGCTCTACATTCAATAACTTACCAGAGCATACTGATTAAATAACTGAAATAAAACATTTGGAAATGGTTGGCTGTTTACTGCCCTAGAAATTAAAATGAATAAAAAAGCATAGTCAAAATATTTTGGATCTGCACCTACTTAAGTATTTTGAGAGCTCTTTCTTTTCTTTAGCAATAAAGGTTTCACTGAACTGTTCAGAAAACACACCAAGCAAATGAAACAACAATTAGGTACATTCATCTTTGGTTTAGATGTATAGCATGCTATTACAAAGGATTTTAACCTGAATTATATGCAGATTTTGTAGAATTGAACTACCATATGCTATATGTGAAACATTTAAACTGCTAAGAGAATACTGGGACAAAGCACAGTTTGGAAGAAAATGCATAATCTTTTCTTTTTTTAATGTACCAAGAGGGAAGAAAAATAGATTATTTTCATTTTTAATTTATAAAAATAGACCAGGTGCAAAAAGAACAAACCTCCCAAATCACATATGAAATTTCTGCTTTCCTGAGAGGCAGAAGAATTGGAACATAAATGAAAGTATTTGCATCTGTTTACAATGACTCTGCATAAATGCAGTAATGATTGTGTAAACAAGTGATCGCATTGGAAATCAATATTATAAACTTTGGATCTTTATTTTTACTTTAGCTTTAATCCAGTCATAATTGCAGACATCTAAAGCAAACTCTGCAGCTGCAGCATATTTAATTCTTCAAGATCTTCTCAAGGCTGACTGTCTCACTGTTAGAACTTCATAGTTTTAAAGCAGCATCTGCCAAAGACTGTTACATCCATTTTTAAAAGAATTATAACAAATGTCTCTCTAACAATCTGCAAGTGAATTTCCAAGACATCTTTTTTCAGTGATAGGTAGTGTGGATTAAATGTTCTCAGATGAGGCAAGAAATCTGTTTTTGAAATTATCAGTACTGAATACACAGTTAAACGTGTTAATATTACAAATCTTTATGCAATAAAATGAGGGTATAGAATCATAGCCAGCTCTTCTTCCTAGTGACACATATTTCTGAGAAATAATGTATTAGGTAGTGACAGAAAAGAATCAATGGTTGGAAAACAAAGCTGACTTTTTAGTAGGAGACCTGTTTACAAAGTTCTGGAAGCACAAGCATCAGCCCAGCCGTCTGCAATCAGTCTGGCTTCCCCAGGCTGTTTCCATCCTCTAAGCCAAACCACCACACAAACATAAGTTTTCCAACCAACATGGTCACTGACAGGTATGACTTATTAAAAAAGTTATTGGCTTTGCCATATCCTGGCTTATACTGGCTTTGCCAGTCTGATTTGTAGATTGTTTCCAAAGCTGAGATTCACAAAACCTTCCCCTTTTGCACAAAGTGTCAACATTTTGACTTTCCTTCTGATTAAGAGAACAAGAAAATTTTGAATGATCTAAATTCTCCATTAAACATCTGTTCTTTCTCCCAGTTACAGGGAAAGTTCTTGGGGTTGCTGCATTTACAGTCATCAATGTAAACACCAGATACCTACCAGTGACAGCCATAGTGTCTTAATAACTGCGTATTTTAGGGTTTTTTGGAAACTGAAGAAGGAACTCTTATATCCAGTGATTACACATTGAGAAAAAAAAGGAAAAAGGAATCTAACATCTAATATTATAGTTAGGGTGGAGCAAACTTCAAGGTTAAAGCTGACATTAAGTTTATGAGCCATCTGTACCATATTATTTCATATTCTGCAGAACGAGGAAATTTTTCCTGAAGTTATATTCTTATTGAAGAAAAGCACACACTTGAGTCTGAGAGTTTCATGGGAGAACAGTCACTCCACAATAAGTCTTACCCAGCCTCCTGGTGAAGAGTGTAAAAATCCAGTCTCGTGGAGTCCAGCTTCAGACAGTCTCCATAGTGTCTTTCTGCATGACAAGCATTCTCTAGCTAACAGCACAAAAGTTTGGTAAAGGAGCAACCAACGACCTTTGCAGTTCCTAAATCTTATTCCAGGTTGCTGTCACTGTTAAACGGGAGAAGTGCTTACACTTTAAGGACAGCTATTCCTTTAAGAATAGAAAGCCACTTTAAAAAAGCAAAACATTAAAGTGAAAGTAAATCACACATTTATGCAATGACAGTTATTAAGCTTAAAGACAGATGTTTAAAATAGAACAGGTTTAGACCTGTATCTTCTATAGTTAGAATAGATCTCTCTGCATTTCACCCTGTTAAAAAGCTGTCAGGATGTTTTCAAAACTTGCTAATGAATGCCCCAGTGCATCACAAACTTCTAATCATTGCAAAGAAACTACCCTTCAAATCTCAGTATGTGGCAAACTGTATATATACCTGCAGACTAAAAACTGCAGTTCAGACAGTGAACTGATGATCACATTAAATATATACGTAATAGAAGTCAGCACTTACACCTTTATTAGCTCCTGATAACGTCTAGACACAGTGCATGTTGTAAACAAAAATTCTTAAAGTTGGTTAAGGGATAAATGACTTCCAATCCAACATGGACAGGTGTAAAACCAATCAGTGATACCATAGTTTCCAGCTTAAGAACATTGATCTTTCTAAGGAAGAGCCTACTGTTCAGCCAATCTTATGATTCGCATAGAAATATGAAATTAATTTTTGCAAAAGCACTTCTACTTAGCATATTTTTCATTCATGAATCAGGAAAGTTTTACAGTGAGAATTTTATTGGCCTGGATTATAAATGTGTCATGCCATTTGTAACCAGTGCAACAGCAATAATAATAATAATACATGGGGAATATACAATTTCTCTTTATTCCTGATGGCTGATCAACAAACTCTTTCATTCCATAAGCGTGGGAATCATTGTAAGGTTTGGTCTCCAGCTGTTGTAAATCACAGAAATGTCATACTTCAAGTTGGTATATTTAAGAGCTGATTTCCATGGCTTTAGGACACAAAGAAGTGTGTCCTTTAGTTCTAAAGAAGCACAGAATTGGACATGCACTCATCTTTTATGAAAAAAAGCTGACAGATAATTGGCAGTAAATTTTCAACTTTCTTTGTTCCTGTTAAAGTGAGATCTACAAGATGCCCTTTTGAATACACAACTGAAAAAAACATTAGTTTGGTAGTTGCAGACTGTCTTCCAAAACCCATAAATATATGAAAAAGTTTCACACTAGAAAAAAAATATAAATAATCAAGGCTGAGTAATAATTTCTCAGTGTAACTTCATAACGAGTCCCTGGAGGAAATATCTGTTCCTTTTTTTCTCCTCTGAAAACCAATGTAATTGATTCCTAACTGCTCCATTAATGCTCCGTATTCCTGTCAGAATCCCTTTGGAAATACATTAAAGTAACCAGGACCCTCCCCTTGAATGCTGGAATCTGGGATTCTCTGACATGCATCACATTTCAAGCAGTGGGCCATAGTGGAAACCCCAGTGCCAAGGGCTGATAAGTATTAATATAGAAGAATAAAGTATATAAAACTATATTTTGGAATGTAGAGCAAACCAGGAAACTGTTGCCTTTTATAATGAAATACAGTCTCTTACAGGCACTGTTATGTTCTATCAAAAAAATAATCAAAGTTTATTTGCTATAGCATGGTTTATTAACTTCTTACACCAGCTTGCTAAAGTTTAAATAACCACAGGCAATTCTTTTCAAAGAAAAGATTTGGTCTTCAACAGGAGTCTCCCTGACCTTTCTGTTCCTTTTACTGTACACACACACAGAGTTATAAAAGAAGAACAAAGCAGAAAAGATGCGAGTCAACTGCTGAATTGCAGTCTTGTCACTTCTCTTCAGCAAATAAAGAGAGAAATATGGAAAAGATGTGATTCAGTTTTTACCTATGATTCCTAATTAACCAATTAACCTTAATTGAGGTTGTGTTGAGAGATCTTGAGCAGCTTGCACAAGGATATCAGCTTCCTGATTGCTTTTTCCTTTGAGAAAGGAAGATTTCCTACCACAAAGGAAAATGTCCTTATGAAATACCTATGTTCATGTTCCAATCTAAATTTAAGAGGTGGTAGAGATAAAATATCCATGTTCTCAGTTTCAGTCAACGTTTTTTAAATAAAAACACTAGAATTACAGTGAAGGTGATTCTGCGGTCTACATAATTAAATTAAGAAGAAAACCACAAAATGTTTTATGTTTTGGGTATACATTCCCTGAAAGAGCAGTAAAGTTACTAACTATTTTCATCACTTATTTTAAGCTTACTAACCTGATGACCCCGAAAATGAAGCAACCTTGGCAGCCACACAACTTATGGCAAACTTCTCTTCCACTATGGATCATCACCTTAACTTTCACAGTTACAGACACCATTGCTGTGTTATGCACATTCTGGACTGCACTGCACACTGGGTGGCAGTATGGAAGGCTTTTTGAGCAAAGAGTCCTCCTTTATGGCAATAACTTAATACAAGATGGCAAAGTTAAATAGAAGAAATTATTTAACACATTAGATTATAAATAGCAGAATTTTAGCAGGGCAGGGGGGTGTACCCTTGCTCCTTGTTTAAAATGGCAATCGATAAAACTACTTGATAAAAGGCTGCGTTTTAAGTAGATTTTAACTTCAGTGTTGCCTGGTCTGAAACTTTTCATACTGCATATCTGCCTTGGACTTTTCTTCCACTGTGGAAAATTTCAGCTAGTGCAATTTAGCTATTTCTGAGAATACAGCAGAGACAAGAACAGTATTCTGCTTTGTCAACAGGCTGTCATGACTTCTTCTTTTGAAATCTGTACTGCATCCATGTTCTGCAGCAGAAAAAATTTGGGAGTAAACTGGTTGTTTCTGGGATTAAATGAGAAAAAGGAGACTTAGATATTATTGGGGGAGGGGGAAGGGAGGGAACATTAGAAAGAAAACAGGATCCCCAGCAGAAAGGGACATCTGATCCATTCATATCATTCATTTGATAGATGGAGGTCCTGGAGGAAGGGCGTAACAGTCAAGAGAGCTGAAATTTTGACTGAAGGCTTGGCTTTTCCCTCCTTGCTCTTGTCATAGCATTCCTGCATCATAATAACTAATAAGGAAAATTTTTTTAATTCTTGTTTCTCAGTTGTCCCACTAATACTTTTTTTTTTTGTTTTGGATAGTGCAGTGAGGAAATTAAGTTGACATGTAGAAGGTCTGGAAATTCAGTTACAGCTACAGCTGATGGCTTTGGGGAATGTGTCATGGACATGCACAATTCTATGTATTTTTCAAAGCCCTGAGGCAGATACTCAACAGGAGAAAATGCAGGCCAAACTGCAATGGATTTTTAGGGCCTTAAATCTTCCTCAGTTTTTGAAAATTTGGAAAGACAAGAGCATCTTTCTTCCCAGAGGGCATTGTGAAGATAAATTCATTATTTATCTGTGAAACATTCTGGCTAGTCCAGTGCGATCCACTTAGATTTTCTTTCCCAGAAGGAACTAAATGATATATCAGATATAAAGCCTAAGCACAATAAATAAAAAATAATACTGATTGATGCTGTTCATGAATAAACAGTGTCTATTTCACATCAATGAATGCATCAAGGTTCTGGGTAAAAGAAACAGATGTAATGACATATACTTGTACACCAGGCAGGCAAATTTTGCTGCACGCAAAATATAACACTGGAATTTCTTAAATTCTTTTTATTTCCCTAGTGCAGTTATCTGTTGCGCCCAAAAAGATATTTAACAAAGCATATACTAACTTGCATATAATAACATTATGTTGAGGCAAAGAGTTTATATTTTGAATGCTGACATCCCTGAGTTCATGAAGAAACATTCCTCCCTTACATATCTGATAGCATTTTTATCTATCATGCAATTTTATATTTTCTTTTGAAGCATCTAGTATTGACAATTGTTTGAGACAGCATATTTGACCAAAATATCATTAGTCTGATCATTTTCCAAGGTTTGCATGTGAACTGAGGATGCTATAACATCTGAGCCTGAGAAGCACTTACGGAGATAGCTGAAAGGGGTTGAGGGCTTAAATCATTGCTGCATCTCGGAAACAAACAATGAAACAATTCTACATGTAAGCAGAGAAGCTAAAAGCAGTTTCTATTCTATAAGGAATATATAGGAAAGATTCATGTAAAACCTTAACCTGGTACTTTTGCCTTCCCATATAATATTCAATATTGAATTTTGCTTATTACTAAAATGGCCTAATACAAATACAGACATTAAGCCAGATAAATGCAGAGATCTGTATAACTGCAGACAAGAACATCTAGATCAGAAATACTACTACTTACTACCAAGACTAGCAAACCTGACTAAACAAACAGAGACTTCTGAATGCAGGACTTTAAAAGCAGGATGCTCCTGTATCTCCACTTAGTGTCATACTTCACCAAACCTTCCTCAGGCCTTGTAGTTGAGCCTGTACCACTCAGTATTCCTTCCTCCTTTGAAATGTCAGCACTATTCCTGTTGAAAATGAGCCTGTGACACAGAAATGACCTTTCATTTTGAAACAGGACAGTAAAGTAGTTTTTTTAAAATACCTGCAGATGAGTTGTTCTCAGTTTTGTGAAGGTTGCACAATTCCTTGTAACACCATTGTCTACTGTATGATTCTTGTTAAATTTACCTTAGCAATGCCAAAAAAGATTTCTGGTTTTATTTGTTCAGATTTAATCAGGTTCTGTCAGTGAAACTAAATCTTGTAAACAGGAGATTGTTTTAGTACATAATAGATAGAGAATCAAGATAATATATTCTATATACTCAAATATCAAAAATAAACTGAAAACATATACTCAGAAACAAAAACGTGATAGCTTTATTTCTGGGAACAAACAGTACCTTTTTCCTGTCATATAAAGCATGGTTATCCAATATCATCTTCCTTTCGTGAGTAGCATATCTCCTCAAATCACGTCCAAATTGCTGAAAAAGATACAGCAAATGTGAGCAATTCTGACAAAGCAAAATTGTTATCCTTTGTATAAGCTCTCCAACTAAACCAAATAATAAACAGACCTGTAAAAATGACTTCTCTTAAAAGACAATAGGCTGAAAAAAAGGATCATCTGAAAGGACAATGTTTTGAGAGGCAATGGTCTGTCATTTCAGTTGGTTAGTCTGAGAGTAGCTGGGCAAGGTATGAGAAGGTAAGCTTACACAGAGCCTGGGATGGACTCTCACAGGCTGTAGGTGAATTATCTCAACAGGGAGGAGGAGCTGATTGAGACAGAGAAAGACAGAGTCATTGCCTACTCAAGCAAGGGGCCTCATAAAGTGCATTTTTAGTGTAGACACCCACCTACAGAGTTGAGAGAAGGGCCTTTAAGTAACAAAACACTTCTGGGATTTGAAGGACTCTGAAGCTGCAGGACTTAATCCAAGGTCCAAATAAATACATTTTATTATCTCAAAACAGAAAAGTGACTGAAGAAACTCATCATCTCAGCAGGAGAATACATCAATTGCAGCAATTTGCCTGGTCTACAACATCCTGCTTCCAATTAACCTGAGTAGGAAAGAGTGGCAATGCATCTGTACTCCATCTAGCACATCAAAACAATCATTCAAAGCAGGCTCAGGACCTCTCCATTATACCATGTGTTCACTCCCTAAGAAAATGCATCAGAAGGCAAGCAAGTAAAACAGATTATAAAATAATTCTGTCTGGAAAGAGATTAATCACTTGAATTTTGAGTTTGCATTTAGATAGAATTTTTTATTTTTAAAATATTATACTATTTTATGTTATACCCATTGACTACAGTGTCCATTGTGACAATAGCTATCATTTCAAGTTTTCGTAACTTATTAAAATATCCATCAAAACATATTTAATTCTACTTCAAAACTAATGCATAAATTTTAAAATTTTCTAATTTGTAACAATTTAAAACACTCAATTAAAATACAGCCAAAAGAAAGCATTACTACTAATCCAAAAAGAAAGATGCCAAATTGCTTTCCATTTCCTACAAAAAAAATTAAGTTCCAATTGAGAACATCTCTTCCTCAAATGTTTAATTTCCTGTAAAATACTGTGACACTTTCCAAATCATCTCTCTATTCAGTAACATTTTAAATTGCTTGTTAACACTAATATGATGTAAAAAGACAATTCAACCAAATGAAAATTTAGCTCTTCAGTCCATGAACATAAACGCTAAACTTCAAGTACAGATGTCAACTCCTCTGAAGAGACATCCATAAATGTCATTGACAAGTTCATCATCTCCAAGCTATTATCACGCGTGGATGACAGCATGAATGTGACATGTGGAGAGAAGGAACGTTTTTCAAAAATTCAAGAGCCCTGAATGATCCTGCAACAGCAAAAATAGGTTACGAATGTTAAGAAAACAAATATTGTTGTGGTTACGTACCCTGGAGCCTGTCCAGCCCAACAGAGCATATGCATATTGCTCAAAGGGGGTTATGACCAGATCAACACGGATTGCCTTCCAGTCTTTGACTTGTGCCATATCAAAGTTTTTTGACGTGTTGTACCTGCTGTTGTCCACTCTTGGCTGATATAATTTCAAAATTGCAAAACACTTCTGAAAGTGATCCATGGCATCAACATTTCTGCTTGGTAGCTGTTCTTTTACAAATGTTGATTCAATGATATCACAATATAAGAGTAAGCCCTAAAGAGAAGACATTGGTCAAATTGAATTGATGGACTGGTTTTACTGTCATTCCAGAGTTTCTAGACAGTTGCTGTAAAAAAAAAAATCACATAAAAAGCACTTTCAGTAAACACAGAACTGTGCAGGGCCTAATGTAGGCTAAGCAGAGAAAAGAAAGAGCTGCAACATTTGGAAAAACATTACCTGATCCTTTGAGGGAAATCTGCAGTGGTAATAATCCAAAAGTGGTAACGTCCTGCCCTGTACTAAGGAGAGAACATTTGCAGTTCTTCCCTTTATCCTTTCCTCCTAAGCCTTTCATAGTTGATGTCAACAGAATTTCTGAGTAGGGACTGATGCTTTCCCATGTGGTAGACATGGAGAAAAACAGATTAGTCCAGAGCACAACCTTGCTGACAGATTGCAAACAGAGCACTTGGATGGTGTCTGTTGTGTGAGATTTTCTTGTGACAAGGTCTGGAGTCTCCAGAAACATAAAATCGCCCTGCCCATGCCTTCTGTTTGAAGGGAGCACACCAAAAAACTATTGATCCTCAAGAGGCAGATTTTACTAAAGCATAAACAAGACTTTCTTTTAATAATAAAGAACATTCAGAGTGAGAAAAATTAAAGTAATTAAGTGTAAATTAATTCCTTCTTATCCAGCACTGTAGGAAGGGCTCAGTGGAAAGAGGTAGCTTTTTTCCACCCCTGCTCTGTAGCCAACAACCTTTCAATGGCTCCCAAGGTGACAGTATACCCTCCTCTCTAGGCTCTTAAAAAAAGCATCTTTCTGTCATTCCTCAGGCCTGTCTTTATGCCTTTTCTTTGCATTTCTAGGCAGCTTCCATGGCTACTGATTTGCTGGACGTCTCAGACTTACCCTGCACTTCCAAAGCTTCTTAGAGCTCTGCATGTTCAGCTACCCTCAGGTAAAGTGCAATCTCCCCTCACCAGACAGAAAACCTCTCATCACTCAAAGTATAGCACCTGGGACAAGACAAGGAGCATCCCTCCTCTCTCTGCTGCCCAGCACATCCTTTATAAAGAATACAAAACATCAAATACACAATAAAAATACACAAAGAAATAAAGCATATGTGATTCATCACACCACCTCTTTCAGTCATCCTTGAGTCTTCAGAATAGAAATGGAGCTTGATGTGTAATAATATAGCACTGAAGCCATCTCTAGCAGGAGGGCTTAGCTAGCAAAAAGATTTTGCTTTCTGAGTGTTTCCACATGATTAAAACACTTATGTATACCTAAGTCCTGCTACACTCAGCAGTAAATTAGTTTTCTAGATTCATAAAATATAGGAGACTACTGTGATTGCTTCCTCTAGCTCCTCATTTCACAGAAAGCAGTCTTCTGTGATTTGCCTTTGCAAAAGAAATTTAACTTTGTTATAAATGTTACCAACAGTACTGCATAAACCACTTTCTTCATAGTCTGTTAGGTGTTTAATTGTTATTGCTAGAAGGAAAAGTACTAATCTGAACTTCCTAACTTCACATTCTGACTAGATAAGCTCATTAGACCTCATCTTCAAGATTGATAAGACAACAACTTTTACATGTCTCTTTATATCTCTTTTTACATTTCTTTAAACCTACACATTGATCAAACCTGCTTCTCAGATTTATCACTGATGAGATTAATAGATTTGGTTTCTTAAAATTTCCATCATCATGATTGCTGCATCTGAGAAACAAACAATGAATATTGTGTGAAGCTTTGGCTGCTGCTAGCTGCAGAACAGCAGCCTCCTTATTACTTTATGCCATGGAATCTGCAGTTCTTCGCAAATTTCAGCTTATACCATGAAATGCTGTAGACCTTGTTCACACAATCAAATTTTAAAACGTGGGCATTTTCATTTCTCAAATTTACACCACCATCAAGAACAAATGTATTTTTTTAGGACAGTTATGTTAATACCCTCAACAATTTTCCCTTTTTAGAATGATTATGCACTTTTACTTAAATAGATTGAGTGCTGGCACATCAATAGCACAGAAATAAAATAAATCCATGATCAAACTGAGAAGTGTGAATTTTTAGGAATATATGTAATCAGTAGCTGAAAAATCAATCCAAGTATGTTCATTAGCATTCTTTGTCACTTTTAATTAAATTAAATCCTATCCTATTTTTAATGTTACAAGCTGTGATTATTCATATTTGTTGGTAGCTGGATTAATTCTGTTAAAGCTAAGGACCATTTCATAGCACTTGAACATGTAATCCAGTGCGTTATTCTCAAATGTATATATGTTCTTGCTCTTCCTTTTAAGGTAGTTTAATAAAGTGAAACTGGATTTTTTTTTTTTCAGTGAAATACATTTAGGTAATCCAAAGTAGGATGTAGGCATGTTAGTTCAGAAATATCTCTACCTAGGTGAGACAGATGGAAACAGTGGAAATAGCTCAAGGAACTAATGCCTGGGAGCAGTCAAGCATGTTGGGGTGAGGAATCATTAGCAAATGGCATCAAAGGCTTGATCAGCAATAAAAATTTTGCAGCTGCTGCATAATCACAGAGCTGCTTTGGTCCCTTTTTCATTTCTGTTCTGTACATCAGAACAGTCTAATTCTGGGCATGTCCTGAACAGCCTGGTTTTGACAGACCAGTACTGGAGTCCAGGAATAAAGATGTTTCCTTCTCTCTCTATGCCAGGAACATTTGCAGATTAGATTTGCAAGATTTGAAAATTTGATTAATCTTTTTTGTATCGTGTCTTAGAAATGGGTTTTGTTGCTGCCGATATCCAGCTGTCACTCAATAATGAAAACGCTGCTGTTCCTTCAACACTGTTTACAAAAACCTGTTTCCAGCAATGAAAAAGTGAGACTGGTTACTTGCTCCTTGCCTTCCACCTTAACAGAACATCAAGCCTTCCCCTTCCTGACATGTCCATCTCAGCAAGGGTGAATAATAGAGTCTAGACCAGAACACTAATATACTAAAATAAGTAAGCACAGCCAGGCACCTACATTCTTCATTTTCCTAAAAGCCAAAAGAAAAACGCAGCATTATAATTACATGAATACAAAGGGAAAAATTGAAAAGTGCAGGAATGCCCATAGTAACAGTATCTTTTCCTTTGTTGAAAGTATATACATAAAAACAGGAACAGTGCTTGTTAATTAAAAACAGTTAAAAGTGCTTTAGGTTTGGTGTTTTTTTGTGTTGCTCCCTCCTTCTTAGAAATCAAAGGTAATAAAAATGCAAGAGGAGTATAACTCTTCTCTTTCTTTTTTTGCATTTTGATTTTGCTGGCAGCTTATTTTTAGGAGTGCCAGTGAATGCCTGTATATTACAACTGCTACAGCAGAGAGGCAGGACAGCTAGTAATACAAGTCATTAAAATTGTGGTGGACAATCAGAGCACAGAAAATATTTGTCCATAGCTTTAAACAGTTCCCAACTTGTTTAGGTTTAATTTCTATGGTCATTGTGCATCTCCCTTTCTGACATTTTCTTCATGCTGGGATTGCTAGAGGAATCCTAATCTTTTCATCAAACCCTTGGCCATCCTTGACTTCCCATACTCTCCCTGCACTCACTTCTGCCAAATCTTACCCTTAAAAAAATCAGCAAGGACAATTTATTTTCTATTTTTTCCTTTCAATTCCATTTCATGGAAGCAGCTCAGACCAACCTGAAAATCTTCAGCAGTTGCCAGTCTTCTCGGATCACTTCTTTTAATTTCTTTCATTAATAATATAATATAATATAATATAATATAATATAATATAATATGGAATGAGAGAAGGAATGAAAGACTGCACTAGGGGTAGGCTCTAGCCTCAGCCTGGCATCACTTTTCTCCTGCATGACAACAGGATTTTTGGAGGACCAATAGATCAAGTCTGCTTAAGAAGGCAAAAGGACAGCTTTTGAGAAGAAATGCAACTTTTCTCAGAATAAAGGGAGTACAATGGCCAAGAAAGAAACTTTACATAAAAAAATGAAAAGATAATAGGGTAGCTCCTCAGCATTCATTAATTGACACAGCTTCATTGCTTTTTGTTGGAGTATGCTAAATTATACCTGCTAGCAATCTACTTCAATGTCTTTACTTTCTGTACTGAATTCGGATGGAAATCACAGAAATCTAAAAAATTAATTATAATCTGTTAACATTTCAAAGACCAAAAGTCAACTGAAGTCAACTAGGTATTTTACCAGGAAAAAACAAGTTCAAAGTCCTTCCATTAAAGCCAATTGAAAGGTTTTGACCACTTTGAAACAAGTAACTTTTTACAACAGGTAAGATTTTAATGTCTTTCATGTTTTAACCAATTATACGTTAATTAAAGTACCTAGTTCAAGCATGAATTCCAAAGCATTCACTCCAGGCTATCTGCTCTGAAAAGTGATTTTACTTAGCAGTGGAGCATTTGGTGATTCACCTCAGACACAGCATTGGCCTTGTTGAAATGTACTCAACTGCTTTGAACAGTACAGGTAGTAAATACTGAGAAGTATCTTAGCTGGCTAGAAAGGCAGAAGAAGAAACAAAGGTTTATCATTCCCAGCATACTCTATTTCTGACTCAGGAATATTTTGAGTTAACTGCACCTGTTATAATTAAGACTCTTCCAATTTTTAACTTGCTTGAAACTGAAGAAAACTGAACAGAAAAAAACCCCAAAACCCTTAGATGAACAATTCCTCTGTGAAATATGTGCATCCTTCCAAACCCAGACATCACAGAAGACTATGTCATGTTCCAATGGAACCCATGAAAAATACTAATGTATGAGGTGAAATTAAGCCAGAGTTCCAGGGCTTTGGTACCTTATAAAGGGTAAGGCTCACCTCACAGAATGAGTTCACCCTAATATCCCTCACATAAAGCTGAAGCTCCCTGAAATAGTTCCCCTTGGGAGAACCTACTCCCATCTCAAGAAAGAATTAAACAAATATGGTTTTCTTTTAAAGTGTAAGAACAGTTTTGCCATGTCAGTCAAAACTTCACCTAGCTTGATTTCTTAGGTCTGACTTAGGGTAAGATATAACAGAATGTGTGTAAGGTACTTCTAGTATAACCTTCAACTTTAGCATTCAGAACAGGAGGATGCACCTAGATCAAATAGAGCAGTATCCAATTTCAAAATCCTGCAGTCATCTGTCAGTCAAGGAGTCAACATTCTTTAAGCGCTAAGCAAGCTTAATCCAGTGCTGTTAGAATACATCTTTTTTGGCAAAACGTTACTAAGTTCATACCTGCTTTTTCCATAAGTCAACAACTTTATGCAGAAGTTCATAATCTTCTCTTGGTCCTGGACTGGTGATCAAAAAATCTATATCATGTCCAATCTTCTTGCCCCTAGAAGCAATTAATAACAAGAAGACTAAAAGAGTTAAGGTTCCTGTTGAATTTCACACTACTTTCAAAGAGAATATTTTGCTGCATTATAAAAAGTGTTTGCAGCATAAAGTGATAGCAATGTTTCTTGAAAGATATTCAAATTGGAATCTTCTGTTTCTTTTATTGGGTCTGTTAGTGTTCTATGTTAAACAATAATTTAAGTTTTATGATGTATTTTCTCTGTTGTTCAACTACATACCACAGATCCATTTGGTCATGTTAAATCTCTCTCCTCATCCCCTTAAGTCCCAGAAAAGAAGTTTTCAGTCATTTTTGGATGAAAAACCATAATCAAAATACTGTAGTACTGCAGTTACAGCAGATAAACTTGCCAGTCTGATGACTGCAGGCTAAAATTCTCCTTTAGCTTCTGACAGACACTTTAATGAACAAAATTGTGATTATGAACAATTGTATGGTTTCTTTTAATAGAAGACATAAAATCTCAGAGCATTTTATGTTTCTTCTCTTTTAAAATATAACAGTGATTTTTAAAGAGAATGAGCTTGATTTTTTTCAAGAACAGTTCAGCCTTAGTGTGACTAAGACTTGTTTATTAAATCCACTAAGGATTTCACAATTAAATCCATATGCACAAAGTTTAATTGTAAATGTTCTTAATAAAAAATTATGTCATAACCTCTTGTTTTTCTTCATGTAAGTCTAAGCATTCAGCTTGCCTTTCATCCAATGACCGAATATGCTGTCAGATTAAGATGTAGCTATAATTGAAAAACAGGCAAAAGCATGCTATCAGAATGTGCAGAATTATAAAATGTTTGAGAACATCTGAAAACTTATATTAGGGTGTAATTTATGTGAGGATTGCAGAACCAACACAGGTTTAGACAATTTTGGTCTAAAGAGCACAACAGGAACTACATTCACATATATTCATTGGCTGCAATCAGGCAAACCTAAGCAGGAAGAAGCAGAGGACACAACTAGGTGTAGCAGGCAGGAGGTGGAGTGAGCACTCAAAGTCTGGAGTAGTGACACATAAGCGTAGCACACCTCCAAAGCCTTTTCCCATGCTCAAGTCTAGTCTTGCTGATGTTCCCAAGGCTACGTGATGTTGTAAGCTCAGATGTGTTTCAGTTCAACGCTGTGTCCAGCTGAACTGGTGAATTGTTATACAAGCAGTGAAAATTGGAACTATTGTGCCATGTCTGCAGCAAAGTCAAAACTGCTTAAACAGATGGAAATGATTTCAAAAGCAGTTTCAACAAAGCACCAGTCCAGGCTTAGAAACTAAACAGCAATTCAAACTCAAGAAGCTAAAAAACATGTAGCATTCCATGTAAGACTTTTTGAGTTATATTGTAGGATGACATTCATTATCTCTTAAATTACCATTTGGGAATTTGGGAATTCTTGCCCTTTGAGGATTAATTCTTCCCTGATTGAACATCACAGGGCTATTTTGGTGCATAATTAATATAGTGAGATGGTTTAATAGGATGCTGATTAATGTCTGAAATAGCAATAATCAAACTAAATTAAATTCTGCCACCAGTAAAAACAATTAAAATCAAAACTGGATTCATTATTTATTTAACTGAAAATATACCATACAGTTATGAGAGATACTCAGACTCATTTTACGGTAATTTGTGGGTAAAAAAAGATAATTGCTGTTGTAGGTTTGTCTGCAGAACTTTTCCCACTGATTTAAGAATAAAATAATTTTTTACTAGATTGCCTCTGAACTGAAAACAGTGAAAATTGAGCCAGCGTTGTCATGGGCAGCTATAAATCAGACAAAGGTTTCAATTGCCAAAGATAGCATATAGCAGCCAAGTAATTCAAATAAACCCAGCTGAACTAGACAAATATTTGGCAAAAATTCACAGGTGTCTTCTCTGGAAGAGTTGCTTGAGGGTGGACACTTCATTAAAATGCTACTTTTCTTGCTCAGTATAACAGTAATTCGAATTCACTGGTGGCAAAACTCATTTTCCATAGCCATGGAAGCTATTTATTTTATTTTTGAAGTTAATCCAACTCAGCAATAAAGTAAGGAAAAATCCTTAGAAGCAGCAACTTTACATACACAGCATAAGGGAATATACCTTTAATACCAAATACAAAAAACACCAAGCACTTTTGGTTTTTCATTTATTCAGCAGGATATCACTGCTATGGCACATCAGTACCTGGTGCTCAAGGAGAATTTTAGAGAAACACTTAACAATGCAGAGAATGCATTACTTAAATGATCTTTCTTGTATCAAGTCAGGGTAAAGAAGTGTCATCAGCTGAAGCAGAAAGCTGAAAGCAAAGATCTTTGGATACCTCAAGTATCTTTGCTTTCAGCTTTCTTCTGAAATCTGCTGAGGTATCTTTGGATACCTCAAGTTATGCTCTAAGGGTACAAGTCACTGAAGCAAGGAGAACCAGTGTGAAACCTGCACAACCTTAAGTAAACCTTACTTAAAACCTAATTTCACCCTCAGTGACTACATTGCCTCAAGAAAGTATTGTCATGCATACTGTTTACCTACTCTCTCATTAAAAGCACTCTCAAAGTGCATGTCATGCTATGCTTGACTGTGTCTTCTACTTTCATGACCCAAAAGAAATCTAGACACAGTTTCTCAGAGAACAAGACACCTGACTACTCCTCTTCATGTCATGCCAATGTCCTTTTCCAAGCTTTGCTTTAACAGACATTTGATGTTACTTTAATGCAACAAAAGATGATAAATCAGAAAATGGTTATTTAAATGAAGAACTTAAATAACCGGCACTACTGCTAAATTCAATTATCCACTGATCTTGTAAAGCTCCATCAAATTATCTACATTAAAATTATATAATGGGTTAAAAAAAATTTAATGTAAAAGCTTGAAAAGATTTATTTCCCTACTTTATGAAAAGAATGAATGGTGAATGGTATGCTTATGTATTAGCCAGATGGTTGTTTCAAAGAATATTTAGTAAAGTAAATCTGCATAAGGATATCTAAATAAAACATTATGCCATGGAACATTATGAAAAAAAAATAATCTTTAAAGTCCCTTCCAACTATAACTATTCTATGAAACAAAAGCATTATAGACAGTTTGGTTGATCTATTTTCATATGCATTATCTTGAGGAGGACCACCTCATGCTGAAATGAATTCCCTTCAATCTTAACACAGCTTCAAAGCTGTTAAAACAAAAATTGTGAAAAACAGTTGCAAAACTGTTTCAACTAAATTTATTACACAATATTAAAATTGCTTATAAATCTAGTTCTCTACCAGCCACATTTCTACTGAGACAGCAAAATAGGATAATGGCCATGTAAGAACTTAGTCACTTACTTCTTAATCTGAAAGTACCCCTATCTCTATCTACTGTAATATTTGTACTGCCTAGATGGTATTATTGTCTTCCAGCTTTCCATGACATAAATGCCTGAATGTGGCTGTCACCAATTACATCCTGATGTTGAATATTTATTCCTATTTTACTTGCACACAAGAAGACTTTTTGCTACTAGCAGCAGTAGGCTCACTGAATTCTATATTTGAAGTAAACTCACTATTCCATCAACAAAAACAAAACTATGCTTAAGCTTTGAATCACTGAGAGTGCTGTCTCAATTTCATGTAAATAATGCAACTTTACCTGGAAGCTATCCATATAATTTCAAACTTTTAAAGCTTATGAAATGTACTATACCGATCTGTCACAGTTTTATTTAAGGTCATGAAACACATAGCTGAAGTTTTGCTTTTGCTGTCTTGGCAAATCCTTTAAATTACACTCCATTCCAATCAAGCATTTAAAGTGACATCATAGAAACTTCCTGCACACATAAATTTTGCTGAGTGCCAATCAATGGTGAAGAAAAACCTCTTCAACAGTGTTTGTAAGAGATATGCACTCCAATGAGTATTGATGTCAATTTCATATCTTCAGCTGAAATATTTTCTGAGTATGCAGATGATACCTTCGTCTTAAAACATCTACCTTGTTTTGCATGTGTAAACTCAACTGTCAGCATATTCCATGAAAACATGGAGCAAACCTTCTCACTCTTAAGAAGCAGTTTGCACAGTGGCACATTATCTTTGGTTATGAAAATTTGTAATTATTCTGAAATCTGCAGTGAAAAAAAGAACACTTTCCAGTATGTAGGTAAGTACTGAAGAATCAGGCTTGACTGGAGATAAGGTTCATTTTTATTATTTATAAGAGCAGGCATTTCAGACTAGACCTGCTCACACTTTCAAATACCTAATCTCTTTTGGCCTACTTCAAAGGCTTAACAAGACTTTAGAATTAAGGACCAAGGAAATTCTGCTATATTTCTTTATGAAGACTACAACAAAGAGATCAGTGCACGCAAAAATGCCAGATATTTCAGTGAACTTTCAGAAAGTATGATGAACTTTGGGGAAAAAAAAAAGAAAAAGAAGAAAAGAAGGAAGAAGGTAAGAAAAATTACATCTCCTTCTATCCAACAAGAAATAAATACGAAATGATGAAAAGAGATGTCCTTTGGAAAAAATGACTACTCAGGAAGGCTACTCAGGAAGATTATAAAGATGTAGTAAAGTTATGCAGGGAAAAGATTAGAAAGGCCAAAGCTCAGCTAGAACTTAACCTGGCCCTGGATGTTAAAAACAATAAAAAGAATTTCTATAAATATATTAATAGCAAGAGGAGGACTCAGGAGAACCTCCACTCTCTACTGGATATGGGAGGTAATGTAGCAACAGAGGATGAGGAGAAGGCTGAGGTACTGAATGCCTTCTTTG
>BJBW01006610.1:0-32354 GCA_004320125.1 Scolopax mira
GGCACTCAGGACGATCTGTTCCATGACCTTCCCAGGCACCGAGGTCAGACTGACAGGCCTGTAGTTCTCTGGATCATCCTTCCGGCCCTTCTTGTGGATGGGTCCTCATTATCCTGGTTTCCTTTCCCTTCCTCTGCTGTCTCATGATCATGTCTACCTCCATTGCCTTCAGCTTTTCAGTCCTTAAGAGTCTTTCCTTTGGAATAAAATCTAAATTGCCCACCTAGTTCCTATACTTTCCTGCACCTTTTAAAAGAAAGACTCATCACCATCACAAGGACCTTAGACTCTCTGAGTATTGTTTTGAGTACCAAAAAACTTCCAGAAAAGGTGATATTTCTGTTATTTAGATGGACAATAGTCATCCACTTGCTTCTCTTTCAATTATCCACTCCTCCCCATTTTCTCTAGAGCAAGAGAACTGGAGTAGGAACTGACATTTTTTCTTTTGCTGAGCTTCAAGTAAGCACTGCTGCCATAATGTGCAGCACCCCTCCCTTTTTCTGTGGTGTTATTCCCTTGAATATGTGCATATATAGCTTTCTCTATAGTCTTTCTGTGTGGTCTTATTCATTTTAAGTATGTAAAGGCCCCAAAGTTACAGACACAGTAAGTGAAAACAGAATAGGATCCTTTAAAATCGATTCCAGAAATTGCTTTTTCCTTCACAACAAGCTTTGAGCTGCTGTGAAACATCTCTACTCGTCATTGGGAACCAATACAAAAGCTGGTAGACTAATGCTGGCCTATTACAGCTTTTCTTTGAATGCTGCCTTCCATTCTCCTTAACATGCTGTATCAAAGGATGTATTTACTATAAAATTTGAAACCACTGATAGTGCTTGTTTCTCCAGAGCAGAGATACGTAGTCAGATAACTCTGGGAATCAAGAGACTTCATCAATTCTTGCTTTTCTCTTCCTCTCCTGGCTTTCTGTGAAAATAGTCACTTTCCCAAAGAAGGTCTTTTTACAAGCTTGGCTGCTCTCAAGTGAAGACTGGTGCCACTGGTTTAGCAGTAGGAAGAAATAAAGGTGTATGTTAAGAAATAAAAAGGTGGATGCAGTGTTAAATGAAGAAAACAATAAAATGCAGAACAATAATACTTTTTATTGGACCTACAACCTCTTGCACTATTTGGTGTATTCAAAAGCGCTGTCCACCAGCATATGACTTATTAACTACGTATTTATGCGTATAAGATCCAAGGGTGTTCATGTAACATCTGTAATTTTTACCACTAGAGCAGAAACATCTGCTGTTCTCTTTGGTAGAAACAATAAATGGTTATGCTGGACCAGTACAAAGAGTGGCATGATGCACACCTTAATAAAGAAAGCAAATATATTAAAATAGGAGAGATGAGATGCTTAAAAGCCTCCTATTGCATTTTGCTTAGGGCTGAATGCTGGTGTTCTTGATTTACTTTTTTAGTGAGTCACATAATTTTCATAGTGATTCTAGTGATTGGAAAGGATTCACAACACAACAGAGTCAGGTCTGGAAGGTTTGCATTCCAAGATTCCTTTTTTTTTTCTGGTTTGCCTCCAGAGTTACTTCAACTTGTAAATCATTTGCCAGAAAGTGAAGGGAAAAATGTTTTGCAGCCTCTCTTCCAACTAGGAGAATTTGCAGATCTGCCTTGTTAGTAAAAATTTGTATTTCTAGATATTTGAACACTTTGAATATTTCAGAATACTAACTACAATGTAAAGCCATAAATGCATGCTGTTCCAGTGCTGTTTATTGCAGTGCATTTAAAACAGCAGAACATTTAATCCAGTATTTTTTTTCATTTTGGACAATTTCAAAAAGAATTCTCTTTCATAGGGGGTGTTGTCTATGGAAGTAAGTATCTCAGGGGAGGTACAGGATATCAACAAATGGAATAAACTAGCCTCCTAAGCTCACAAGAATGCCCTCATTCATAAATAAAGTGGCTTTAAATTAGGGGAATGAGTGGCAGGGCTTTAAAAACTTTCAGAACAATGATGTCCATTTGGGAGCTTAAAGAACATAAATTTATGTGTGCTGCCTCCGTGCCACTTGCTGATTCACCTTGTCTTTTCTTAGCATTCCCCTGACAAAATGAGCGACAGTTAAGTCTCATACTCTTATCTGAGCATAATCCTAAGGTTTAGGATTCCTTTGCAAACATTGATGGCGACAAATTCAAAATGTAATATTCTTCACAGCTGTAACTGTTATCAATATTTCCCGTATCTAGCAGCATTTCTGCCTCATTCTCTCCAGCTGTGCTATTCAAACAGCTGTGCCAAGTTAAGAGGAATTCTTTGCATCTCCTCATAACCATATGTCTCTGCCACACTGGCATATTTTGAGCCCTGTCTTGCAGAGACATCCTAATGGTGGTGCATACCTAGGCTGAGAACTGCAGCAGTAGATTACACAAATGTTGAACTGAAGTGCAAGGCAGTGTGGTGAGTAGGACTTGGGAGGTGATTGTCCCTGTATACTGGGCACTGGTGAGGCCCCACCTTGAGTACTGTTTTGGGTGCCTCACTACAAAAAAACCTTGAGGGGCTGGAGCAGGTCCAGAGTAGGGCAATGGAGCTGATGAGGGGTCTGGAGAATAAGTCTGATAAGGAGAGGCTGAGGGAGCTGGGGGTGTTCAGCCTGGAGAAAAGGAGGCTGAGGGGAGACCTTCTCGCTCTCTCCAACTCCCTGAAAGGAGGGGGTAGCCAGGGGGTGTCGGTCTCTCCTCCCAAGTCACAGGCGATGGGACAAGACAAAGTTGTGCCCTCAAGTTGCACCAGGGGAGGTTCAGATTGGAGATTAGGAACAATTTTTCCATGGAAAGGGTTCTTAAGCCTTGGAATGGGCTGCCCAGGGAAATGGTTGAGGCACCATACCTGGAGGTGTTTAAAAGATGGGCTGACATATTATTTAGAGGCTTTTAGTTTAGTGATGGCTTTTTAACAATGTTAGCTTGATGGTTGGACTAGATGGTCTGAAAGGTCCCTTCCAACCTGGACAATTTATGGTTCCATTGGCCTCTCCCCTGGGAAAAATTAACAGTGAGTTAGTCTTCATATTGCCTTTTGCACAGCCATGAAAACAAAAGCTGCTTTCACACACTCTGAACAAACTGAGGTCAGCATTCAGCTCTGGAGGAAATAATTTGTAGCATTAATAGAGAATTATTGGGGAGGCCTGTGGCATGGCATGAAGTATAGACATGCCCTCTGTGTGCAACAAAATAACAACCAGCCATCCAGGGACCTCTAACCTTCAGAGTTGACATAGGTAGCGTAAGGATGAAAACAGAAAAGCCTTCCTGTAAGAGCAGAGGGATCAGAGGAGGCCTGTGTAATTACTAGCCATTAAATAAAGTATGCTCCTATGTCTTCAAATGCCAAGGCACATGTATAATTAGCTGATAAACTGCGAATGAATAATTGCCAAGCAGCTAAAGCCAGAGGAGTGGAGAGATGTGCTTTACCTTCTCTCTCTTCTTGCAGGGAAGATTACTATGTAAATTGCTTATTTTAGTGAGAAGTTGGTTATTTGATGTTAAATGGAATAATGACTACCTTAACTGGGAGACAGCATATCATAGCTGGCCCCAGGATTTGCTGTTTTACGAACTGCTGGTGAGATTTATGTAGCTTGGAGATAGTGATTGCAACTTGGGTTCTTTCACGTGGGCTGTGTTTGCACATAGACAGTCTGAGAACCTGAAACAGGAGCTGCTGCTGAGCTGCCAGCCAGTCACTCTGCCCTGGGGATGTTTGCAGGACTGGAGATCAGGTCTGGATGTGCAGGATGGAGGTTGGATTTTCAGCTGCCTCGTGCTGGTGCAACGTTGATGATGTGCAGATCACCTCAACAGTCTGATTTACACCCCCTGCGAGGTGGCTATGAGGTGTGGGTCCTCACTCGGGTTACTGTGCTCAGTTACAACACATCAACTGAGCTGTGGTAACTGCCCCTGACTGCAATGTCAAAAGAAAAATAGTGTCATTTATTTTAATCTCCTTTTGTTGCAGTCTAAACTGTGCTAGGTAATCTCACCCTTTCTGTGATGTGAGAGTGTTTTCACGGATGTTAACTGTACCTTAGATATGTCATCAATTAGCCTTGATCTCTAAAAATAGTTTCCTTCTAGACATGTCAATGTTCCCAGATTTGGCAAAAGTGGGAATGAGACAAATAGCATCAGGCACAAGGAACTGAAATCAGTTTTGCTTCCGACTAACTCCCCAATTCCATAATTTTCAAATCAAATAATATAGATACAAAGGTATTGATTGTCCTGAGTGCTTCCAAATCTCAACAGGTTTAGTAATGTAAGTCTGCGCCTAATAATCTGAAGCGTACTTAATTGCTTTGTGTTCAGGGAGTGGGCTGTTGAATGGAATTATGTGTTTGCTTGCAGTGTGTCACTCAGCCTTTATGTCTCCTGCTTCTGAAAACAATTTGGAAAGGGCACTACATGGTTAACATGAAAAAGAAAGTTAGAGCGTTAAGTTTTGATGAAGCCTTTTTCTGTTACCTTTAATGGGTGATTTTAAGTGCTTTCTGAGAAAATCTCTAATTCCATATACCATGGCAGCTAACAAGGATGGGTAGTGATGCTTATAGATTCTAAATCAATTCACTCATTTCTTCTTAAAGCAGTATTTTTGCATTTTGAAGCTTGCAATTAAGTCTTAATATAACACTTCAAATAAAGTATATATGTATTCCTAAAGTTTGAACACAGAGAAAATGATTCATGATCATAGAATAGCAAAGATTATTTTTTTTAACTTTAGATTAATTTGTGCTCTAGAAGAAATAACATTGACATGCTGGAAGTGATTCTAGAATTTGCCTCTTTAATAACTATGTACGTAAAAATGATTTCATATGCAAAGACTTTCGCTATCAAATAATCCCACAGCATTTTGCAGATGGATGTCCTAACTAGAAATACCAAATGTTAAAATGCAACCTGAGAAGCGTTAAGTTTCAGAAAACTGCATGTTGTGAAAAAAATTGAAGGATTGATTGCTCCAACTATTGTTTTTAAATGAAGTGGGTTTCATTTTCCTGTCTCTCTGGTTTGCATAAAATTATTCCCACTAAAAATAGATTTTTTTTCCCTACAAAAATTTTTTGAGAATCTGTTGTGTTTGAATTTTATTCCTCTCTACTTCCCTCCCAAATACACATGACATAAGCTAATGTAAATCTGATACTGTTCAATATGGTAGCAGCTGAACTGTGAGTGATTCCATCACACAGATTTAATTCTGGGAACCAAGTCTATGAAATAACAAGTCCAAATTGGAGGAAACTTAGGAGAGCTGTGGTTTGGAGGGTTAAAACCTGTTTGGGAGAGAAAGGGTGATACCCTGCTTCTTTCAATCTGTGCACTGCTGTCTTGGATATCAGGATTAATGATCTAGACTTTTAGCTATCAATCAAAGGGAGATGTTTCCAGTACAATTCATTTGTCCTACTGAATAGTTGGTTTAGAAGCCATTAAATTACCTTCAGAATCTCCAGTGTTGCTAGAAGGAGCTTTGATTGAAGTTGGTAGATAGTTTCTGGTCGGAGTTGATTAGATAGTTTCCTCATCCTGCTACATTTTTGGAAAATTCTGAAGCTTTCTGCTTTGAGAACTTTCAGGTATATTGGTAACAGAGTTACCAGTGTAACCTGGTGGGTGGAAAGAGGTATGTGTTACGGGCAGCTGAGGAAGTTCCACCCTGCAAACTATTGCAGCATGTGTGTCACCAGAGCCCACGAGGCTTTAGGTCAAAGGTGTCAGCTGGCACAAGGATTTCAGACTCAGCGTCATGAGGACATGTCTCTGCTTCTCTGTATGAAGACTGAGGCAATCTTTATGCTGATTCTACAGTCCAGTAGTTGAGGTATTTACCTGCAACAAAGATGACAAAGTCCAGGTCTGAAACACACACAGAAGAGACCTCAGTACAGATTTCCCATGTGTTCCCCCACTGGTAGGTTATGAGGTGTGTAGGGTTACATGTGCCTCCATGTCTAGATATTGACAGAAACCCTGGTCTTGTCAAGATAAGTTTCTTCTGAAAAGAGAAAAAGTTTGAATTGACCATTTCTTATGAAATAGAGGTTTTCAATTAAAAATTCCTGCCTTACTTTAGTTTTAACCCTGCTTAGCTTGTAAGATCCGATTTGATCAAAGTAAAGATCGACATGTCTGCAAGCACAATATACTCTGTGGCAAACCTTAAAGTGTACAAAAGAAAGGGAAATAAAATTAATTTTCTTCTCAATAGGCTTCCTGGAACACTTTAGTATGTAAAATATAACATTGTTCATAGTCATTTCTTATCCTCAAGGTGCCAGCTCCTAAATTCTGGAGGCCTTCAAAGATACCACACAGCAGTGTTTGATAAGAGACAGCTCCTTAAAATTTTAGCTTGGGGTCCTCCTACTTCTCATTTCTATTATGAAGTAAAATAAAAGGAAAGGGGGAGATCCAAACACTGAATTTTCAGGGACCAGAGAGGAGGTAATAGGAGAAAGCTCCATTGTGAAGGTTTTTGCAACTTCTGGAACTGTGCCCAATTAGGATGGAGAAGACTTGATCTTACTCAAAAGTAGCTAAACTAATTTTCCCTCTTTGCTAGCATTCAGTATGGAAGAAGCCATCTGTCTCCCAGAGAGGAAGAAATAAAACTGTAGTAAGCTGAATAATTTCACAAATTATTGTGTTCCAGTGCTGCAGTGAAAATTTGTGGTCTTTTACTCACCTGTCTGTTACTCTTCTCAGGCATTTGTTCAGTGCCAAATGTCTGTGTTTATGTGGGGAAGTTAGGGGTGGTACAAAGGAAGTTTCTAACGAACCTCACTGAAAAAACAGAAGAAATGTTTCTCACAAACAGAGGAATCGTTCACTCTTGAAGTTTCCAATATTGGTTGAAATTCTGAGTCTTTATGAACCACTGAACTATTCTATGAGAGAAAAAGAGGGTGGAGTAAGGGACTTCTCTGCGGTCTTGAACTGAATGCACTACATTCTGACTTGTTTTTAAACAACTTGAAGCATGATTTTTAACATGCTTAAGAAAAAAGTACGATCATTTTGGATGGGTTTAGATCAAAATGGTCATTCCTGAGGGTATAGAAATAGATTAGACAAGGTCTTCTGCTGGCTGTATCTTCTGTAATTCTTTGATTACTTTTCACTTCATAATGTATCCCGGGATGTGAAAATATAGGAATATTTGGATCTTCTCCTCAATGATGTTTTGCTCACTTGGTGTATGGCAAGGTTAGTACTAAGAGTCACACTGCTGGGACATGGTATGTTGAGATGTTAATCAGCCGACCTCTACGGAAGACTCAATACATGTTTCTCCCATTACACTGTTGAAGTTATGCCTAACTTTTAATTTGACTGATTTATTATGTCCTAATTTTAGAGCTGTCTAGAGAGACACTGAATGCTAATTTTTAATTACACAAGCAGAGATGAAAGTTCTTAAGTATTTAAAGAATAGCTGGATTAATTCATCATACTTCTCACAGTAGTTTGATCTTTTCTATCGGCTAGTAGTGTCTTCCTAGTAGCTTTTGTCTATACTGGAAAACTATTGCTGATTCACTTCCTCAGTCTTTTCTTATTGCAGAGCTTTGCACAGTTCTGAAATGCATAGAGAGAGGAAAGGCTTCATGCTCAGAGAAGTATAGGAAAGTCCTGCAGTTTGGTTTGCCCTTGCCATAAGGACCTACAGGCCAGCATTCTCAGCCCAGGGCTCCTAAGATCATAGAGTGTGTGAGATTTTCTGACATTATTCATAGTCACAAAAAATTAGGAAGTTAAAAGTGAAGTCGGGACTGTATTATTCTCTGAAGTCTTAAGAATGAAAAGCTTAACAGGCCTTTCAGGATTTAATTCTGAGATCGCTCTGAGGATTTTACTCTAATTTGACAGCAAATCATTGCATAAATGAAGTGTCAGGACAACTGGGTGCCTGACAGGTACTGTGAGCTGAGGTCAACATGATTGTTTCTTCTTTGGTGTCATGCAGAAGTGAGAATTAGTACAAATGGTTTTGCCCCTGTTTTATTTGTGATGCCGGACTAGCCATACAAGCTTTCTGTCTGTAATCTCTTAGCATGTGGAGAATAGAAATCGTGTCTCAGCTCGGCCAGAAAACAGAGGTTTGGGTTTAGATTTTGACTCACATTCATGAATGTTCCATACTGCTTCCTATGTAATACTCTTGAATTGAAGAGGGTTCACCTGTTAGTAAATTACCTCCTTCGAAAAGGTGGACAAAAAATTACCACTAAACAAGTTCTGTCAGTTCTGGTCTCTTCAGGATCAAATTTGATTCAAGACAACAATGGACTTTGTTGCCTTCACCTTCAGAGAGTCATACTCTAGCTAAACTATAGCAAGCAATAGGATTGCCTGGGCCACAAAGAGAAGGCTGTGGAAGTTTTGCTGTTACCTGTGTGTATTGAGTAATATATCGTATCTGTACTTTAAAGGAAGCACTTCAGAGTTTGACTTAGGGGAAAGACTAAATAATTACAAGTGGATGATGTGCCTCCTGAACACAATGCTTGGCAGCCACAGGCACTTTGAATGGGAGTGCAAACAGCTTATAGACAAGTATCAGGGCACTAATAAGTATTATGTGTGCAATGATGCCAACAGGACTCCAGAAGTTGATGAGGGCAGTCTCTTCTTTTGTAGGTAATGCTCTATAGGTTTTTGTAGGTCAAGTAATACTTAAATCAGCAGTGATAGTAGGACTGGGCTTTAAACATCCAGCCTCCTGTATACCCCAAATTATGAAGAGTGAGAGTAAAAGGTTTCATCTTGGACTTATCTCACTCTAGCTTTGTGCCACACCTAGCTCTCCTGGTTTCCATAGTATATCTGGTTGTTTTGGTCATACACCACTTCATAGGCTTTAGGTCTCTTAACCTAATTTTCTGACTAGAAGAAATTCCATATTATTATTTTGTTCCTCCTTCCCATATCTATCTAGCTGCAGGGACAGTCAGGCAAGCCCTAGTTGAGCTCAGGTTGCTATAATTTGCCTTAAGACTGTTTTCCCTTTTCAGTCTCAGTCTGGTGATCTCAGAACTGGCAGTAAGCAATAGATCACAGGTGAGGACAGAAGTCCCTGGAAGAATGAAATGACTTCTTGTCAGTCCATACTAGCCTGACTTTAAAAATTCAGTTACATGAGGAAAGCAGGCTGAGACCTCCAGGGTATTATATTAATCAAAGTCAGTGCTGTGTTTAGGGAATATGAACCTCTGCAAATGGTTCTACTGGGGAGTGAGAAACTAGTTGCAGATCATGTAATGCATCATACATGTTTTCTGCCATTTGCTAATACAGCAGTTCACAGGGATGGACCTTCACTGCCTGATCTCCAGAGAGGTACAAACAGGACTAAAAAGCACAGCACCAAGAGCTACTCAGAGGCCCAAACCTTCAGTTGCCAGAGGAAATTGTTCATCTTTGCATTGTGGCAGAGTGAGACTTACATTACAAGAAAAATTCTGGGAATGAGCAAGTCTCAGTGGCTTCAAAAGCAATGCTTCCATGGAGCTCCTTATGGTGTTTTCAAAGCAAGTTATCTTCGGCTATTTCATGGGTGCTCATCAGCCCAGAGAAAGGTTTCTGGAGAAAGCTTTCTGCCTAAATTTCTGCCTTTGTTAGTCCTTTGGCTGCAAAAGTTTTGTAAGAATCTCCTTGGAAGGCTTTTCTGGAGACAAAGAAGGCTTTAAAATATCTAAGAAAACATAGAAGTTTGTAAGTGAAAAAATTGTTGAAGACTTCACATAGTTCGGGGATTGGACTCTATAAATACATTTAATAACAAGCCCCTGTTACAGCAATAATCCATCATGTACTTCATGAATTTCTAAGGCTGTCTCTGGGGCTTGGTGGGAACCCATCTGGTGGTTGAATTCCTCATAGAGACTGTAGTGACTTGTTTTGTGTTCACAAGCTTTTGACCACTACTAATGGTCAGACAGCAGGGAGTTAAGAGCAGAATGGTGAGGAGAGTGCAGAGGAAAGGTCTTTCACTCTGTGCTCCTGAGGTTGTCTTAATTAAAGCATAAAGGGCAAGCAGTGTTTTTATTCCTCTTATGCACGTTGAATACAACTGCTTCTATGTGTGAAAAAACATTTCATTCCCTTCATGGCTGCATCTGTGTATTGATTTACTCAATTAGTGGTGCATGGCATGTTTCCTTTTTTAACAGAACGGTGTGGGATTTTTGACATTTAAAGGGCTGGACAACGCATGTGAAATACAGATGCTGTTTTAGGCATCTTTGCTATACAGATCCATAGGTCTTATTTTTCACCAAATACTTACAGCTTCTACAAAGCACCTACCCTTCCCATCAAAGTATTTATGGAGACAGGAACATACTTTATTTCCTGTAATCAATGAAACCCTTATAATGTTACTGTAGCTGCAAGGACAATAATGAATTATATAAAGAAAGGAAAAAAAAAAAAAAAAAACCAAAACAAACCACAAACCCAACTTTAGTTGCTTTTTCTTTTTCCTGAAATGTTGACATCAAACACCAGACATCAAATAAAGTTAAACAAAGCCCCTAATGTCTTGTTTTCTCAAAAAGACATAATGGTCTCTCCCTCTCTAACAAGCATTTTATTTTTGGTCACCTCCAAAGCTGTGTTTCCTTTGCTCCCAGTAATGGGAGGGTGTGCCCCTGAAATCTGTCTGTAGATTTCAAGGCTGGAGCTTGAATTGAACATTTTAAGAAGGATAACCAAACATTTGGGCTGCTGTGTTTTTCCCACCCTGCCAACTGCAAGCCAGAGACACTGCTTGATCAGAGCAGGAGGGCTGAGGTCTGGCCTTCTTGGTGACTTACTGATTGCACTGCCATGTTGACTCTATCATACAAACACTTTGTGCCTCTCTTCCCTCTTGTAATGTTGTGCTGTGATTTGGCAGTTTTCCAACCAGCTTTCCAGGCTCCTTGCTTTCTTTTTCATTGCCCAGAGATGGATGTTTTATAGAATTAACATGGTTTCAAACTGGGGGCAAAACATTTAAAGAAGCTATAACAGGTGTTGGTCACTCACTTCTTCTCGTTTCCTAGGTTTCTTTGCTGCACAGGTTGCTCACTTGGAAAGTCATGTTAGTGGAAGAATTGAACCTGGACATTTCTGCTTTGAAACGGCAGGCTCTCTATCAGACTAAAGCCAGAGTCTAATACATCTCTTAGCAATAATACAGCCCTCATATTGCTGGCTATAGGAAACCATGTTGACACTTGTCAGCTTGGCATACCACGGTGGGGCCGTTCCCGTGTAGCTGAAAGTCTGTGACTTGCTAAGCAAGTTTTACCTCTAGGTTAAAGTGCCAAATTCTAGTAGAATTTAAGTCTCTCTTCATAGGCATATTGGAAAATCTCAGCCTCCGTGACCTGCTGGGTGACTTCCATTTATTGTACATTGTTTTACCTGCCCTTCTCCTCTAATTTTGTAAAAAATAAACTAGGCTCATGCTCATCAGAAATTAAATACCCATTTTCTTGACAGAGATGTTATGATCAGTGATTTAAACATTTTCCTTGAAAGACAGAGGGGAAAAAATAATCCATTTTTAAATTTAGTAAGCCTTTGTTAAACACAGCACAAAAATATAGGTGTCAAGGGAATTTAACTAGTCCAGTTTAAATCCTGTAGGTCTCATGAGATGTTTATTTATTTCAGGTTGGTCCATACATGGATTGCTAGTTCCTGTCTTGCTCAGTGTTTTGTCAGTATTTGATAGTTTTGGTTAGGTGAAGAAAATGCTGGTGGGACTTTCCTGATGTAATTGCAGTTATCCCCAGAGGCTGTTTGCAAGCCTTGCTTTCAGTTAGCAGTCTGCCCCAAAGCCCCCCCTTTCTTTTGGCGTAGATACTCCCTTGAAGAACCTCCCATGCATAGATATACAGCCAGTCTAGTTTCCGAGTTATGAATTCCCTATCTTTCACTAAACAAAGGGTTGTTCCCTCATTCCTCACAAGGGGAAGAATGTTACCAAACCAGTCCCCTGGAAAGTGATGTGAGTGCCTGTAGTTCAAAACAAGATACCAGTGGGATAGAGGATCTTAAATATAGTCATATATGGAGTTTGGCATGTAGAAAATGAATTTATTTCTAAAGCTTTGTTTAGGCAGCATACAAAAAATATTTTTCCCACTCAAAATACGCTTTGTCTAACCCATTTTTACTATGCTCCTGTTTTGTTTTGTTTTGGTTTTTTCCCACAATGCATTGAACAACATGTGGTCCCCAGCAGAACACAGGTCAGAGTTCTATTGCCATGTGAACTGTGAAGGAGCCCTGGGATTAAATTAAACAGTTAGAGCTGTTGCTGACTGCTGATTGATTTTTGACAGCTTGCTCAGGAAAGGAATAAGTTTATTGAGATGTATTAAACTCTTCATCCCCATTTTCCCTCTCTGCTCTTTGAAAGGGTGGTCCCCATATGAATGCTGAAAGGCAGCTCTGTGGAATGAGGGTGTTCAGTGTATGAGGTAGATGCTTGGCTGGGCTTCCCTTGTTCTGCACATCCCATGTGTTGAGGGCCTTTCCTTGTGAATTTGAGTTCCAGCAGCTATTGGTTTAAAGCAGAAGGGCTGAAAAGGCTGTTCCTGCCACTGCTGGATGCTTATAGCAGGACTCTGGTCTGTGTGCGGGATTGAAGTTGCCTCAGACATCTTACAAGGACCATATCCTAAACTGCTGTAAGTTCTTGAGAGTCAGTATGCCTGTCTGATTTGTGACATGAAGATCCAGCCTGCTCTGTCATCAGAGGACGTTTCAAGCCTGGTGAATGTTCAGAACATGTCAAATTTATACAGAAGCCCATGAACTGCTTCACCAGAGCAAGTCATGTTCTAACAGCCAAACTGTCCCCTCTTTAACTGGCAGACCTGATGTAACACAATGACCCTGGTGCTCTTGGGAAGCTTCACTCAATCTTCTGCTAAAGGTTCATTCACTCTGCAGCATAATTGCACTATTTCAAGGCTAGAGTTACCTTCCCTTGGGACAGGTTTCACCTTTGCTCAGTTGAGCATGTGTAGGAGTGATCCACAGGAGCACATGGAAAGCAATTTAAAGCAGCAAATTTCCTGCTGCTTTTGGAAGCTCTTAAATCAGGTAATTCTGGAGTGAAGAGAGGGTACAAAGCAAGAAATTCTCCTGTTCTGAATAGGCTTTCTGTTGTGAGGTAACATGGTTGTTTTCCTCCAATGCTAAATTCTTCCAGTATAAATTTTTTTCAACAAAGATTTTCTTTTTCCTTAACAGCACTGATAAAAACTCATGATAAAGATGGGAATTTTGATGAACATGCTGTGTATTTGTAGTGTGGTTGTTTCCTCTATCTCAATAGATCTCTGATTTAAAAAAAAAAAAAGTGTAGATACAGAGGACTAGTATTTTTACCACTTGTTTGGCACTGATTGATGGGAAGTCTACATCTGGCTGTATGTTCTGTCTGGAATGACAGAAATAGGTCATGAGGCCAAGTGAAGCTAATAAATGATAAATGATACTGGTCCATTTCTGCATGTCTCGTCCCCAGCAGAAGCGCTTTAATTTAGGCAGTAAACAGCCACCTCTGATCTGCCTTTGACTGCAGTGGTTTGTGCTGATGCTTGACCTACAGCTTAAGGCAGCTTTAGCAGGGGAGTTCGACTAGGTGATCTCTAGAGGTCCCTTCTAACTCTGACAATTCTGTTATTCTGTGAACTGTTAATCAGGTATTAACTTGGAGAACTAGTGCAACATTTTCATAGAATCTTAGAATTTCCAGGTTGGAAGGGACCTTTCAGATCATCTAGTTCAACCATCAACCTCACTTGGATAAAAACCATCACTAAACACTGTCTCTAAGCAATATGTCAACTCATCTTTTAAATCTCTCCAGGGATGGTGCCTCAATCACTTCCCTGGGCAGCCCATTCCAAGGCTTAAGAACCTTTTCCGTGTAAAAATTCTTCTTGAACCTCCCCTGGTGCAACCTGAGACCATTTTCCTCGTATCTTTATGTTGGCAGGATAAACAACTTTGTGTTCTACAATTGCTCTGGATTTCCTACTTACTTCTCCCTCAGCCAATTTTTGCTAGGGTTTTACCCATGTGACTTTTTTTTCTTAATTAAGTTTTGTGTTTAATGTGAGTTCTTTTACTAGCAGCACTGAAAATCAGGCTGCTTTACCCCAGGTTATGGACAGCATTTATTACAAATGAAATAAATGAAGAACCCCATCCAAGTAGAAGAAAAGTAACATGTTCACACTTGAAGAGTGGGGATGGTTGGCTCACTAGTTTTGCTTGGCACGTGGAGTCCTTCTGCCTGCCACCAGCCTGTACTCTGCCTAGAAATAACAATCTCACTCCTATGTCATTCCCGATTTGGTTCTGTGGCTCTATTTGGTAAGATGCTGATGGAACATCTGCTCTTGATCCCGGGTTATTATATTTCTGTGTGAAATGGTTTTTATTCCCAACTCGTGCTGGGACAGGTCTTTGCTGCTAGGCTACAAGCTTGTATTCTGCAACTGACTTCTAAAATCTGTCAATAAATATAGAACTTTCTGGTTACTGTCCTTCATGTAATTATCCTCAGAACTGTTTTTCTTGAGTGCATGTCGTAAATGGAATGCCATAAAAGATTAGAAGGACAAGTTTTAATCACTCCCTGACTTAAAAGGTGATCCTCCCAGTGGTGAACAATCCTGACTCTATTAAATTGGTCCTATTTTACTTCCCATTGTGTACCCAACACACACTTCCTGATAAGCACCACTTCCTGATGGCCAAAGCTGAAACTTTTATGCTTTTAGACCACCTGCTCTTCAGTTTCCCATTAAGAATGATGTGATTATTGTGTGCCAAGTGCATCTTCTCATTCTTTCTGAATAGAGGATTTCATGAGGTATCTCAGCAGCTGTGTGTGTCCAGTCAGAAAAGGCAGGAGCTACTCTTTCAGTGAGGTTTGCTGTAGTTGGACACAGCGTATCGAGGGCAATTGTGGTTTGGACAAAGGGCAGAAACTTGTCATGGGAGGAAAAGCTACCAAACGGCCTACAGCCCAGCAAGCAATGAGATGAGCCTATAGACTATACCTGTCTAGGAGCTCCTTGATAATACCACAGACTAGTAGAATGCCCATAGAGTGAATGTAGCTCAGTGTGATAATCCACTTATACAAAGAATAAAGTAGAATGTCAGAAATGCCCTCTTTGCTCAACAACGTACTGTTTGCTCTACAGGCTTGTTGTGACTATTAAGTCAGCCTATGGGACTGGAAAACCATCTTCTCCTCAGCTGTAGACATTGTAACGTGGATGGATCTGCTAGGCAGGGTAGCTGCAGCAATATGGCATTAAAGAAATCAATGCAACCTTGAGAAGCACGTGGCCCGGTCAGCCAATATTGATTCACTAATGACATGCTGTTGCATAATCCTGTTTGGATCTGATGGTTTCTAGACATGATTGATTTCAGTGTTTGCAAGGAAGCACATAAGAAAGAAAGAGTATAAATTATTTTGTGAAAGTTAGTCTTGAAAGTAAAAATGTTCTGGACACCAGAGGGGAATTCTGTAGCAAACTGGTGGATTTGTGTATCCTTCCCTCATACTGTGAATCTTAATGCTATTTTAGGAACATGTGGCTGAATAATCATCAAATCCAGTCATGGCAAACACTTTATAGCCATATGCTCTTTAAGGATGATGGAAGACCCACTCTTCCTTCCCACCACATCCCCACAAAGACTCCAGTTCATTGTCACCCACTTTTGGTACTGAAAACCAAATTTTTTGAACGGCAAAGTACCACAGAACACAGGAGACTGCAAGGGCTTTGCTAAAATTCTGTGTCCTTGCACAAGACAGGAATTGAAAGTGCTCAAAGGACTTCAGGATGAGGACAACCTCTAATTTAGTTGGGGATTCTTTCTGGCAAGGGGCTGAGGAAAGAGTGGAAAATGCAGGTGCTGAAGACTATAAATATCAGACATTTCCTATCTGTTTCCTTCAGCAGATTCTAAGAAGTTCGTACCTAGATTATTTAGGATATTGTGCAGTGCTTTGCCTGGATTAGCAGTTCTTTTCCTGCTGTGTTACCTTGTATGGTTTGAGGAAGATGCAACTTTTCTATTTTCCAGGGTATATTTTTCACTCTCAAACTACCTGTCAATTTCTTAGCTTTGGATTGTGTTTTTGAGGGAACTCCTAATTCAGATTTGTGTGGCCGTTCATCAAATAAAGGACATATATGCAAAATCTATATAAAAAATAGCTTAATGTCTGCCAGCCAGCTCCTTCCTTTCAGACACCTCATTAGGACTGATTTTCATACAGATATGGTCTGCGCCTCTGAATTGCTCAGATTTGTATTGAGGGCATGATGGGAATGCTGTGAATTTGGAAAGTAGTTAGTAAGGGAATATAAAATGGAAATAAGTTCATAATTGTATGTTTCATGTGTAATCAAAATCTCAAAAGTGAACATATGCATTCAGTGCAGAATTTGTATCTGTAACAACTGAAAGAATCATTACTTTTCTCAGTTCAAGCCCTGGCAAGGGCATTCTTTAACTATATGAAACTCTTCAAAGAAAATAGGAATTGAAACATTACATCTTGGCTTAAAAAATTAATTTAAAATGGGTTTCTATTTGTAAAATATTTATGCATTTGTCTCCAGTTGTAGAAATACAAGCAAAATTGTGCTACTGCATGAAAATCTTATGAGCTAGAACAGAAATGGAGGTCTAGATGCAATAGCAGGTTGTTAGATGACTCATGTACATAACTGTAAATTATTCTTTGGAAGAATTGCTTTCTGACAGATGCTATTTTATGACAATTCCATAATGGTCACATAGGAAAGAAAAACATCTCTCTGTATACACATATATAACATCATATGAAATACTCTACAGTAGATTTTTGAACCTGCCCAAACCAGACCAGGGTTCTGCTTCCACTGAATCTTTCTTTGCCTTTCCATCCTCCTGTTTATCTCTTCACCCTTCCATCCATCCCTGCCTCTTCAAACAGGACTCTGTGCTTTTGCAATGTATAAAATGTATGGTTTCTGTGCTGTCAGCAAATGAAGACATTTTATATTCAGGAAACTATTCTCTGAGTATTGCCTGCCTGAACCACTTTGCAGAACTTTCTTTTAGACCTGATGGGTATTTTTCCAGATTCTTCCTTGCTTAATACCTTCACATGAACAAGGGAACCCCTGAGGGACATCTCTGCAGCTGCCACTGCCTCCATTGGCCTGGCATGGTTTAGCAGTGGCACAGGGTGCCTCAGAAGGTCTTGTGGCTGTCACATTGGTGCCAGCTGTGGAGTTATGGTCCTCAGGGAACACAGGGCACAAACCCTTTCCACCAAGGTGTATGTATGAATTTGCAGCTGAGAGTCGAGGCTGCTGTGGAGCTCTGCAGGGCAAGGATCAATACATATTTACATTGTTCTACATATTTATGTTGTTCTACAGCCCAAAGAAGCGAAACTGCGATGTGCTGAAGCTACTTATCTGTTGCTTATGACTACTGCGCTACTTCTGTGTAATCAGCCAGAAAACTATCTTAGGAAGCCCTATTTTGCTTCTCTTGATGTCAAGAAGAAAAATCCCATTTACAGCAATGATACAGAAACAGGAAGGAACAGATGCTGGGAACAAATAATTTGAAAAGTATCTTGAAGAGGGAGGGATGTTGAAGAATAAAATTACCAAGTTTGACTAGGTATGTGACACAAAAAGCAGAAAATTAAGAAGCCTTTTAAGAAGGGTGCCTGTAGGGCTGTTAATACTGAAGATGAATACCTGAGGACTGTGGACGACATTACAAAGAGGTTTGAAATGCAATGAATCTGGGTCCCCCAGCAGGTGCTGCTGGGAATCTGTGAATGTTTGTCCATATAGAGGTACCACAGGGCTTAACATCGTATTCTCCCAACACATGCAGGGATCCTGTGTGTGAAGCGGCCAGAGAGCTCCACTAAGCATTGTGGCAGGACATTTTGACCTTCAGCTGCTTCAGCCTTGGAGAGAGGCAGCACTGTGCAGAGCTGCTGGGGATGAGTATACAGGTGTCTGCTGTTTGTCTCCTAGCAGTGTCTCACTTATGTCAGTGTTGTAGGACAGCAATGGGGCTCCTGGAAGAAGAGCTCTTGTTATGTACAACTCCCTGAAAGGAGGGCGTAGCCAGAGGGGTGGGTCTCTTCTCCCAAGTCACAGGCGATGGAACAATAAGAAATGGCCTGAAGTTGCACCAGGGGAGGTTCAGATCAGATATTAGGAAAAATTTTTATACAGAAAGTGTTATTAAGCCTCCCTGGAAGTATTTAAAAGACAGATTGATATAGAGCTTAGAGACATGGTTTAGTGATGGCTTTTTTTTTTATCAGATGGTTGATGGGTGGACTAGGTGATTTTAAAAGGTCTCTTCGACCTAGACAATTCTATGATTCTACGTACACAGCGTCTAGACTGTGTGAAGAATGCTATGCTCATCCTCAAAGATGTGTATAGTACTGAAACTGTTGTTTCTAGCTGGGAGGAGAGTATAGGAAAGGACCCTGGTGAATAGTATCAGACCTATAACCCTCAGCTTGGGTGTCTTAAATAAACCTGCTATGTTCTAAGTTCAGTCCCACAGTCCATGCTCCCATTAAAGGGAGTGTTATGAGGACTGCATCAAAATGGGGTTGTTAGCAAGGATGCACTGCAGTCTCATTGGCTGTAGCCAATGCAATTCTCCTGGGAATCTTCTGGGCTTCTGTCTGTTGTTTACTTTTGGTTTGAAAGCTAATAGTTGCAGTTGCCCAGGGGGTAGCATCTGGGTGCCTGTAGCTGTGCAGTTGTATCAGGGGCAACAAAACTGTTGCTGCTGTCAGTAAAGGCCTGCTGTCAAGCTTCTAAGCTTTAGTTGGGTCCTCTAGTTTTCTCAGGTCGTAGAAGGCTCAGAATTCACAGTGCTCTTCTCCTGTCATGCAATCTCTCATGCAATCTGCAGGCTTGCACGGGCAAGTTCTCCAGACTGTGACTCTGGCTTTAAAGAAGGTGACTGCGGAACAGTTGCTCTTTTGATGCTTACTACCATGCTCTGTCTTCAGTGGTGCCAAATGCATCAATGTGTGCAGAATTGAGCAACTGTTTTTAGCCAGATACGGCAGCTCACTCAGCAAGCTGGGTTCACAATTGCACTGTGGCCTGCTGCAAGCTTGAGAGAGGCATTAACAGCTGTGGATCTCTTTTTACTGCATGACCATCATGCCCTTGTCTTGTCTGCCTGCTCCTGGGAGCAAGGGGGGGCAGTCCAGCTGTATTTCTTTTACTGCCTGTATCGACTTAATAGTTAACGTTTCTTAGGGCTTTTAAAATGTAACTTTACAAGTAAAATGTAACTCCTGGGCCTTCTGGGAATACATGTCTGATTTTTCAGGTTTTATCTGTGTCATTGATCCCTTTCCAGTACTTCAGCTAAAGGTGAGGACGTGATGTGTGAATGATGGAGCAGCTCTTTTTTGTAACTAGGCTGTATTAAAGGGTCAGCTGTTAACCTGGGATTCTTACAGAAGCCCCAGAAATAGGTTCTCTCTGCTTTTGTGCAGCCAAGACAATTACTCCAGGGAGAATGCTCTTCAATGCACTGAATTTGCCTTTTTTGCTCTTATACTTTTTTCTATTCCTCCCTCCCCCCCCTCGACAAAGACTACATAAGGGATGTATCCTATCCTGTGAGGTCAAACCCGTTGCAGGTATTTAGTATGGCCTTCATAGTAAGACTTGCTAACTCAAGCTGCAAGAAAGTGATGATAAATGGTTCCTGTCTAGGGTTTAGTTTAAAAGCATTTGAAATTGATTCTGAGCAGACTTGAAGTTGAGCATAGAAAAGGAGAATAACTGACATTTGGTTTAATCTGATAAGGGTCTTCAGGTCATCAAGACATAGTAAATGGGCCCATAATTAAGTGGTGAACAGAGAAAGCCTCTTGTCCTTAGTTGTCAGTGATGCTCTATCATTGCTTGTAGTTACGCTGTTTCTTTCTTTCAGTCATAATTTGGGCTGATAAACGGTCCAGTAACCTGGTGGACCAGTTGGTGTGAGGTAATATATCTTTTGGTGTGCATGCTGAAGAGGAAATGAAAGCTTTTCCAGAAGTTTTCAGGAAATATTATATCCAGGACATCATTATGCTGTCTGTAACTATCTTCCCTCTTACATACTTCCTAATTCAGAGGAAGGAGGTACAAATAAATGTGCAAGAAGCTTACCATTCACTACTAAGTTCCAGGCTTGTTTCTTTGGTTAACCAGGTACTACAACCATCTGTGCAATACTCAGGGAAAAATCATGCACGTCATGGATAAGTAAGGTACTTGGGATAAACTGCTGTCACCTGTTTGGAAAGTCTTTATTCCCACTTACCCATCAAAGTCCATCTTAGACTGCACAGTCTGATTCTTCAATGCTCCATTGCCCTTTAGGCAGTAGCAATTATCCTGGCTGCTCTGTCATTATCTGGCTTGTGGAACATTCTCTGATATGGGTATGAGGCCATAGGAACTTGCATATGAGGGCAGATACTTGTTTGGGAATTATAGGCAATCTGTGAAACTGAATCTGGTTGATTGTCTTGAACAGTGAAGCTGGCTGGTGGGATTTCTGTCTCACAAAGAGACGCTTAGGATAATTTACTTGTCCTGTTTCCAGGAGAGGCACATGAACAACCTTAGTAGCATACCTCAGAAGAAGGTGAACGTCCTCAAGAACTGGAAGAGTTAGAACTGGTGAGAGAAAGAGGGAAACTAAGCTGGCATCATTGCCAAAGATGTGATGCTATTTCCCAGTATCTCCACAGAGTCTGTGGAGAGACATAGACACTTCAAAGATGTAGAGCACTTTTATTCAGTGCTTACAGTAGACATCAGCAGAATGTCAACCTAAATGAGTCTCTGACTCATTCCTGGTTTTTCAGTCTTTGTGCCTTGTTCTCTAGGTGCCCTTTAGTTTTCAGCTGTGTTTGAAGATGTAATTTGATTGCAAGGGCCACCTCCAATCCCTCCATTCTCCTTTATGTGTGTGGAGTTCTCCCACCCCAATTTGTTCCTCCCACCCATCCCTTTGAATAGAACAGGCTGAGCAGCCTCCAACACAAAAAAGGATTGTGCAGTTGTAAGGTGCTTGTCACATCACACCTCGTTCACAGCAGGGAGATGACTCAGCTGCCACCCCACATGGCTGGGATGTGTCACCGAATGATCGATGACATTTTCAAATGCAGTAAAATTTGGAAGTGGAGTAGAGGGGAGAGGAGGAGTTGGGCAAAGAAAGGACACTAGGGAACAACAATGTTTCCAATTATTTGAAGCTTTTAGTTAAAGAAAGAGAGAGATCTATGGATCTAGAGAATCTAGAGAACCGTAACGCTGTCACCTGATTTATTCAACCCTTTTATTTTACAGTAAAGGGAAGGCTGGTCCAGTAGTTAGAGTACTCCAGTCATATGCAAAACCTCTAAGTTCAGCTCCTTGTTCTGTAGTAATTTCCTTGGATCTCTCGTACCCCAGCTCTAAAATAATGTTGAAAATAGCACTTGCCTCATGAGACCACTGGGAGGTTTCAGTCACAGTCTATATAGATTGTTGTCCTGGAGTAGATCTGATTGATGGACCCCCTGATACATAAATGTTTGTGAAGCATTTGGAGGAATTTGATGGGTAAACCCATGAAAGTGCAAAACTATTTTAGCTATTCTGGAGGATAAAATACATTTGCTACTTGTGGTGGCATAGTTTGGAATAAAAATAAATCTATTGTGTTTAGATGGTACGTAGAAAAACAAATCTCAAGGCTTGCATGGGAACTAATGCATTGAGGCAGCTTCTATTGAAAGGACAGGCTATTTAAGTGTTTCAGATGCTAGATATGGTGAAATAGATGTTGTTGAAACCCAAGCAGACTAACCCAAGTTAGTCTGTGTTTTTGTGTAGAGAATATTTTATAAGTATGGGAGGTTTTCACTCCTGTGGATAAACCTCATATTTATTCTTCATAGCAATGGGCAGCTTTATAAACAGCTAAAGGAGGAACAACTGGGGTTCAATCCATCACAGACTTCCTTTGCTACTGTGGGGATGTCACTTAGACACAGTGAGCCTTGGGTTATCTGTAAACTGGGGAAAATACTCTTATCCTGACTCACAGTGCTCCTAGGTCCTAATGCTCATTTATCAGATCTTTTTTAAAGACCATTTATGTGCCATCCTGCTGTCCGGGACACTAGAGAACGTCATTTGGATGTAGCCTTAAAATAAAGTTACCTGATGTTTCAGTGACGTTATGGAACCATTTGTTGGTGTTAGATGTGAAGTCCTGCCAGAATCCAAGTTTAGTGTAGTCCCAGCCTGTCTACCCAAAACTATCCTTTGCGTGTTCAGTGGGATATGCTCCTCTCTGTTACACATGTCTGTGGTGTGCTGTTAAAACAGCTGACACGTTTCACCCTAGAGGAGCTGCATACTATAATTGGTAAATTTATTTATATTTTTTTTTTACAGTAAAGCAATGCATGGCATTTAAGTGTTTTGAGATTTCTTTTGGGAAAAGGAGACACATGAAAGAGCATTCTGTTTCGATGGGAAGTGCCTAAATATGTTCTTTCTTTGGTAGAGCCATAATCCCATATTCAGTGCTTAATGAACAGATGACAATGATAAATGTTTAAAGAATATTGTTATTGAACAAATGTTCCAAGCCAGCAGGTGGAAACATGGATTCAGTTAGTGTTTAGGAGTTGAGGAACATGAAAGTAAAGGCATGGAATTAATCTTTTGTGTCAAGAAGTCCAGGTCTGTGCAGTCAAAGGCATTAACTGTTTCACTAATTGGTTAAATTCACTTAAAAGCTAGGAATCACTGCTACCAAAAAGTTGTTCCATAGTCCAACAATTGTGGTTAAAAAATCTGTCTTTATTCCCAAGTTAAATATCTGTGTGTGTTATTTCCTTCCTTAGTGTTACCCAATTTTTGTACAGAGAACAATCATATCCCTTTTCCCTTTAATTTTTCTGAGCTAGGTTCCCCTTGTGGGATAGCCTTGTCTCTTTCTGATTGCATGGTTAGCCTTCTTTCATACCACTTCTGAGCTTTGTGACTTATAGGTGACAGGAACTGTCTGCTTTATCCCAGGGGAGAGTTCTTGTAATGGTCTAATACCTTTCTCTCTTTCTAGAAAGAAGGCACCTTGTGTGTTACGATGATGTCTTTTTCGCAGTTCTCCATTTTGATGGTGTCATCTGCTGAGCAACTAATATAATTTGCTCTGTCTTTCCTTTTTGGTTAGCATCTGGCTTTAAGCCACAATTCTTATTAATCTTTAAGTGCTTACCTTCACTGTGATCCTTCAGCATACTCATTATAATTTCCCAATTCCTGCCTTTGGCCAATTTCTGATACTTGAGAAGTGTAATTTCATAAGTGGAAATGCAGAGCAAGACTGATCCTTATGGGAAACTACTGGTCAGTTCCCTCCATCTTCATATTTCCCTGTTCAATACTACATATTGCCATTTCCCCTGTCAGCTGTTCTTGCAATTCTTGACCTAACCCTCTTTTTTTTCATCTTGAATAATACTTCCAAAATTAGCACCATAGCAGCTGCTTTACTTGGAGTCCAGGTAGATGAGGTTTATTCTGGTCCCTTTGCAGAGGAAGTGGTTACCTTATCAAAAACACAGTTACTGTGATATTCTAGATCTATCTTTGGGAAAGCCTGCCTTCAATTTATCTCAGAAAATATTGTAAAATCCTGCATATGGGTGAGGCCAAAAGAATTGGCCTGTAGCTACCTAGATAGAGTTTTAAAAATCTCCTTCTAGCAGTTCGATAATCAAGAAACCAACTCAAAGTCATTGAAGCCAGGTCTGTGGATTCATATATGGATTGCCTGGTTTCTCTGAGTGGCACAAGCAGAATAGGTGGAGTTTTACTTCTTTTTCCATGGAACTGGTAATTTCATCTCCTGTGCGTGTTTCCACGGTTTTGACTCTATTTTCATTATTATCATCTTTAAGAAAAACTGAGGTAGGCTTATTCTTTTTTGAGGTCGCTGTAAATTTTTAACTCGCGTTTGTTGTGGACTCATTTCTTCCTTTCTTACCTTCCTTTCAAACATGGAAAAAACCTTTCTGTGAAGTCCTCAGTTTCCATTTCTTTTGCCAAATCTAATCCAGTTTGATTTTGTGAAGTCCTCAGTTTCCATTTCTTTTGCCAAATCTAATCCAGTTTGATTTTGGATAATTCTTATCCAAAAGCCCTTTGCTTCTTGTGTCCTTCCTCAAGTACCTGTTCATCCAGCTGCATCCAGAACTCTTCCCTGTGAGACTTTCTCTCCTCTCTGGGGATGCATGCTCCAGGTAAAGCTTTCACCTTCTTTAAAAAGTAGTTACCAAATTTGATATGGAGTCAAGTTCCTGAGTTCTCTGGCACTGGTAACTTTACTCATTCTCTTCATTTCTCCAAGTAAAATGAAGAAATATGGTTGTTTGGAAGACACTGACCCAGCAGAATCTTATGTAAGCCTCGAATATTTTGCACTTAAATAAAATAGTCTGCTTATGAAGAAAGGATAAAAGTTCATAGTTATGTGAGATGCAGTGATGGGGGAGACCATTTAATACAAAATGCCAAATTCAGTACAACCAAAGAAGCCTTCTGTGTGCTAAAAGAGGTAGGGATGGAGATAAATATTTGAGGAGAGATGTCCAAGCTGAGTTGTCCAAGAAGATGAGCATAGAATAAAACGTGCTGAGTTTCCCTTCAGGCGTCTGAGCAGCAGTGCAGCAGAATTGCCTTAATACCTCAATTTCTGGTAAGCTTCCACTGACAGCCTGGTTATTATGGGATGTTTTTCTGTTGTGTTTTCCTTTGAGTGAAATATGAGAGTCCTCATTTCCCATCAAACACAAAGATTTGGAAGATGTCCTCTGCACATCGCCTCTCTGGTTGCTGAAAATTACCTTAGGAGATTTGGCCATATTTTTGCATGTTATCTCCAAACACAAAGTATATTAGTCATGAATCTTGCTTCATGCAGACATAAAAATCCATATTGGGACTCAAGCAGTTAAATTAAATATAATCTTCCCACTGTTGTCTGCCAGCACCTCACTGTTTATCACTTGTTCCTAAAGACAAGGCCTTGACTACAAGGAAGCCAGTTACAAAGCAATGAGTCATTTGTCAGAGAGTCAAAAAAGTTATCTTGACAAGTGCTAAGGAAGAGTGTCATTGCAGTGGAATAATATGTAGCCCCTAGTACGTTTTGTGGATTCCTTAAACTTTTTACGCTGTGCATGTGTATTGTCAAATTGCCTCAACACCAAACTTCTTGAGCCTCAAGCTACAGACAGCACAATAATAAAGACATTTCTGGGGGAGGAACTCATTGCTTTTGAGTTAATTTAAGATAAGTCTGTGTCCACACAGCATTCTGACTATCAGCCTTCAGTGGCTGTTAGTCAAAATGCTCTGATGGAAAACTTTTTGCTGAATAGTTATTTTATTCAAATTTGCTTGTGAAATTTTTGTTTGCTTCTAAAAACACAGAAAAATTATGTTTTTCATAAAAGCTTTTAAGTAAGTTTTCATTATCTTCTGAAAAATATGGTTTTCTAAACCTTCTGAGAGGGGTGGGAGGAGTGACCAACTTTCATATTTTCCCTATTCTTTGTGTAAATAGAAACTGACTGTAAGAGGTGGGAAAAAGATGGAAGCAATCAGAGAAACTTGCGGCAAAATTATTACCATTTTTAAACATGCATAGCTTAGTTTTGCATCTTCTTTGTGGGAGAAACAACCTGCCAGTGGTTACAAATTTGAAGTGAAAATTTTATTCAAAATTTTGAAAACATATTTTACACAAACCAGGTCTATTTTTTTACTGAAATTTCACATAAAGAGGAGAAAATCTCCCTTCCTCAAGGAGCGTGCTGTGAGTTACCAAGAAGCCTGAAGTGCAGGGAGTCTTGAGCAGCAGGCAGGGGAGCCTGCCCTGGAAGATGGAAAATCACGATAGAGCCTGAAATTTGAGCAGTCTCTGAGATGGAGTGAGCAAAATGGTCCTTGTAGAGTCTCCCATCTCCTGTGTGGCTGGCAGGCTGCAGTTTAGTGGCAGCTGTGACAGGGACATCCCCGTAGCACAGGGAGCTGCAGAGCTGGCGGGTGTCTCTGGCTGCAGCGGGTGGGCTGGCACAGAGGCATTTACCCTTGGCTTGATCCACAACCAGTTTTAAACTGTAGGACAATCAATTATCAATATATCTAACTGTGATGTTAATGCAAATTATTATTAATTACATACAACAATTGTTCATTTTCCCCTTTCAGGGTTCCCAATAGACTACAATGCTGGTCTTTGAACTCAGGAAAGGAGGGGAAATGACATAAGTCCTGGCCTTAGCCTCTCTGCTTTCTTTATAGACCCACCATTTCTCCAGCCTTTGTTGATGTCTGATGGAAACTCATGTTGGTGCATGCTCATAGCAGTCAACTGCTGACATCTGTGAAGGGAAGGCAGCAGGAGTCTTGGACATGCCATTTTGTATCAGAGCAATAGGCTGTAATTCTTCTGCTTTTGCATGTGTGAGTAGCCTTATTTGGTTCCTGTTATATTCCGTTTACCTCCTTACTAGGGAGATTTCACATCCTCCTAAAATACACAGTTTCTAAAAATGCTGTTATAGTAACAGTTGCTATGGTGGAAAACCACTTTGCCCAGCATCCCTGCCCTGCTGCTGCTAGAATCTGCCTCCCCTGCTACCACAGGCACTGGGGGCTGCAGTTGCAGACCTGACACAGAGGCGCAGAGCTCCTCATATCCCCTGCCTCTACACTGTATGCTCCTTCCTTTGCCTGACTGCTCTGATTGTACACCAGGGCTCACAATCAAAGGGGTCAATCTGGGAAATATGAAACCTCCTACCACAAACCTTCCTGGCGATATAGAAGTTGTCTCAGAAACCGGTTCACAAGAGCTTGGTATTAAAGAGTCACGTTTGGCGTTTGGGTGGCTGGAAATTCATGTCTCTTTCTGGTCTGATGAAAGAATTTAACTCTTGTTCTGTGTGGTCTAGTGTCAGACACGTGAGCTAGTAGAAAGCAGGATGAGATAAAGACTGTGATGTGTAACACTCATTCTCACCCTGACGTGCTGGTTCATGTGCCATGCTAATATCACAGAATCATAGAATGGTTGGAGTTGGAAGGAACCTTAAAGTTCATCATGTTCCAGCCCCCCTGCCATGGGCAGGGACATCTCCTACTAGAGCAGGTTGCTCAAAGCCCAATCCAGCCTGGCCTTGAACACTTCTAGGGATCAGGCATCCACAGCTTCTATGGGCAACCTGTTCCAGTGTATCATCATCCTCACAAGAAAGAATTTCTTTTTTCTAGTATCTAACCTAGATAGATACTAACCCTCTTCTAATTTAAACCTGTTACACCTTGTCCTGTCACTGCACTTCCTGACAAAGAGTCCTTCTCCAGCTCTCCAGGCTCCCTTCAGATATTGGAAAGCTGCTGTAAGGTCTTGCCGGAACCTTCTCTTCCCCAGGCTGAACAACCCCATGATATGAAGCTCTTTAAGCATGGGACGAGGCCCTCAAGTACCCTGCAGTGTGTCTGATACCTGCTGCTCCTCCTGTGCATTGCAGTATAAAGCAACCTTTGTCATCCAGCTCTGTTAAGAGAGTCCTGGTTTGGTGTCTGCACATTATTCATTCTTCTTTCTACCTTTTGTATTGTGTGCTTAGCATGATAAGAGTTTTTGGCAGTGACAATCTCTGTACCACATCCAGTATGTCAGTGTCCCAGATGTGCCTGCAATCTTTAAGTCTATTGCAGTACCCCTGCTAACGAGTTCTTGCCACAGCTACTAAACCAAGTCCTGTGGATGTGGGTGTGTTTGCATTACAAGGGAGTTCTCCCTCTTCTCTCTAAATTTGGTTCCTATTTCCCAAAGTTCATGCTGACATCAGGTACATTTATCTCATCAGATAGACAATGGCTCCTACTCTAAGCCGAACTATTCCTGTCTCAAAAGAAAGGAGAATTTTGTGACTTACCCTGGGGTACTTTGGTGTAGCTGGCAGCAATAAAAAAAGCTACAGCAGTGAATGAAGGAAGGTCTTTTCTAGATGTTTGGGAGTTCAGGATGCACTCACAATTGAGTTTTTGTTTGCTGTTGTTCTCTTTAAATAACTAAACATTCAGGGAGTGTGTTGAGGGAAGCCCCTTTGATATGTTGGGTGCTCATCTGTCCGGGAGGATGTGGTCTGAGCAGGGTGGACAGTTTCCTTCCCTGTGCAGAACAGAGCAAGGATTGTCCGAGAATGAGAAAGTCAAAGCAGTGATCCTTCAGACCACGGCCTTATTCCTCTGTGCTTTTATGTGTGGAATCAGGAGTTTCTTTAGCTCTGCAATTTGTACTGTGCTGTAAGGCAAAATGGAGGAAAAACACAATCTAGGGAAAAGACGGAGGCTTTCTTGGGATTGCACTGTTGTCCCCTTGATATCTTTGCGTATATTTTCCCTGAGATTTTCCATTTCTGTGAAAGCAGGCAGGGAGGTTTGGCACTTTGCTTTCAGAATCTGGGAGAGACTGGGCTTTGAAGGAATATGTACCATCACCCTTAATATATGTAATAAGACAAAACTGAATTTTTCAGCTTTTGACATCATGTATTGCTTGATTCTCACCTCTGTGACACTCCATTCTTTGAGTTAAAAGTGATGCACAACTTGCTTACATATTTGGTGAGGGAGGCATTTTATTTCCTTGTGATACTGGCCTTTATTTAGGGGCAAAGTAGCAAGTAGAAGTCCTGGTGGCTTGGTCTAATTTGGTGTACTCCAGTGATGTCAATGAAAGGAGACGTGGAAGCAGATAGCACCCTCAAAGTATCTTCTGTCTGTGCCCATATTCATCAGTCCAGTGAGCAGTCTCTCTCCCTCACATCTAAGGGTTGCATTGAGCTGCCGTGGGGTTGCCCATCTCTCTGCGCAATCTGTCCACCTGTGCAGGATCTCTCCTAGGCTTGTGCTGGCTGGTTTATGCTCCTGGCTGGTAGTTCTGCCTCAGGCCCTTCCTGTACTCACTTCAGGTGAAGACAAGATAGAGCGGTGGAGTTATTCCAGCACCTTCCTTTTGTCTTGGAGCCATCCTGACTCTCCAGGGATTTTTAAAGCTGTACTGTTGTTCTTTTTCTCCTAAAAGCCTCTGTGTCTGTACTTCTTGTTTGCAGGGTTTTGGATTTGCTAGACCAGTTCCCTTGCTGGTGGGCACACCCTTTTGTCTTTGGAACACAAGCTGCAGGATAAATATTCTATTTGTTTCACCAAGTTTGTTAACCACACTGCATACAGATGAGGGGTAAGTGTGATGCAGGGCATTCTCCCACTCCCCCACCTTCAGACAAATATCCAGGTTTATTTTAATTTGTGGGGAAGGAGAAGAGCATGCACACAATTTGAGTGCTGCTTTCTCTTGATTATTCATCTAGTTAAGCCCTTATTTTTCCTTGTTTGCCTTTCCTGTAATTATGTATGTTCCTCTTATCTCCACACACATGTGCCTTGATAGATTCAGGTCCTGGTGTAAATTTTGAGTAACTGCCTTGATTTTAGTGGAGCTGCTTTTCTGGGAGCAAATCTCTTGCAGCTCATGGGGTTAAAGTGATGTAAGCCAGAAATGAATTAGGGAAAAGTGTTCTAGTGGCTCCTGGCCTCTCAGGAACAGATGCTGGCCCTATTGCCTTTCCTGTACTATGAGCTTAAAGTTGCTCTCTTTTACTCCCCCCCATACTGCGGGGATTGGAGTCTGACTTCCTCTGCTGCCACTTGTCTAGGGCTGCTCCAATGCCACTGGAGGATAAAAGGAGGAAAGACAGTCACATCCTGGAAAAACACTGCAGTTCTCTCCAGTGTTGAACCTGGGAGTCTTTTACCCATGTTTCTAATGTGACTTTTAATGTGTCTCCCCTCTGGCTGTGGTCAAATTAAAGGTGAGCCTGTGCCCTGCATATTACACACACACAAATTCAGAAATGACAGATCTTTCTGTGAGTTTCCAGCAACACAAAAGATAGAGCTACTAGAGGCTTATGAATGATTTATTGTGGGACTGGGTGATGCTATTATTGTGGCATGGGACAAGGGTATTTGATGTTGTGCTGGTCACTAATTCATGCGTGAAGCCTCAGGTGTTGATCAGTACACATTAAATGTATGCTGAAGATGCTTTCTGTACCAAGCCACTTCAAACTTTCTCTCATGATGCAAAGCGTTCAAAGCAAATAATTTTCCATTCCCTATTTGCCTGTGAATGCATGCCATTTAGTTTGTAATTGGAACACAGCATGCTGCGTGTGTCTTTGCTGGATTATGAAAAGTCCATTTTCTAAATTGCACAAGTATATGTCACCTTTGTTTTAAAATGGGAGCCATAAATTTGATAGGGCATGTGATTATATATGTTATTTTTCTCACACAGGTGAATCAGTCATATTCTGATCTGACATGGGCTTTATGACCCTGCTCAGGTTATATTTTGTACTAAATTTTGTTTGTTGTTTCTATATTTAGATTTTAGTTTTGTATTTTTTGAAGAAGACAAAAATAAGGAGGAAGTAGGCATATCAAAGGAGCTGTGCTTCTACATTTAAAAGCTAGAGTCAATGAGCTCTGCAAATTTGGCATGTTGAAGATGCTTGCCAGTCCATTTCTTATTAAATATGTTACATTTTAAAACTTTGATTTTACACAACTGCAGATCTGTTTGATTAATGTGTTTTCTAGGGAGTTTTTAAATACTTGAATTGTCTGAGAAATGTCCACTAACACTTAATGGGCCATGACAGTGGCCTCAGCCTAGCTGTCATGTGGAATGGCATCTGATGTGAAGGTCAAGAAAGGGTTATGTTCCTAGTGTTTATGGGGGATAAAATGCAAATTAATTAATAGAAAAGATTTCCTTCAAACTTTGGAAATACAGTATTTTTTTCAGGTCAGCAAACATTATGAAACCTTGTCATCTATGCCTCTGAAGAAACGTGTCTTTCAGAAAGTGAGAACAATACTACTCTTATTTTTCTCCTTTTCTGATTATGCTTTTTCCCTTGGATATGCGAGTTGGTTTGGGTTTTTTTGTTGTTGTTTGGTGGAAGGGCTGAGGGAGGGAAATGGGGACAGTTTGCAAACAACGTGACTTAACATGACAGGAGTTAATCAGAGTTCATGTGCCAAGCCAGCCTTAGTCAAAAAGCACTGCTGCTCTCTCTGGGAGAATAAACATCTTTGTGCTCTTCAGCTGTCTTTGTATTTTGGTGGGGGCAGAAAGAAGGTTCAAAGAAACGCTGTAGGATTCCTGCCTGCCTGTGATTTCGAGTATACATGGCATCTCTAGTGCAAAGGGGGCTGCAAAGCACAGCGCAGAGAAAAATGTTGTTGCAGAGTTGAAGTGGGGTTATTAGAAGCACTTAATTTTGCTCTTGGTGCTGTTGGTGAAAATTTTTACTCTTGCTCAAAGAAATTGAATTTTAGGCCAGTGTCAAGAGCTGTTGAAAACCCTAAATGTACACTAAGATCCCTTTTCCGAGGCTAACTCAAATGGAAATTTGCCATTTTGCGATGCAGGATTGAAACCAACGAGGAAATAGGAAAGAAGAGGAAATCTGGAAATGATCAGAGTAGTTAATGGGTAGTGAGGTTGGGAGAGAGCTTGTAGAGGGAAGCAGCTCTCTTTTCAGTCTGAGTGGTGCTAAACTGGGGGGTGGGCTGGTTTGCAGAACTGAGGTGTATGTTGACTGGACCTATATGTTACAGACCAGTTAGTCTCACCTCTGTCCCTGGGAAGGTAATGGAGAGACTCATCCTAGATGTCATCTCCAAACAAGTTGAAGAGCGGGGGGTTATTGGAAGTGGGCAACATGGGTTTACCAAGGGTAAATCATGTTTGACCAATCTGTTAGCTTTCTACGATGCTATAACTGGTTGGTTGGATGAAGGGAGGGCAGCAGATGTCATCTACCTTGACTTCAGCAAGGCTTTTGACACTGTCTCCCATAACATCCTCATTGGGAAACTAAGGAAGTGTGGGCTGGATGAGGGGACAGTGAGGTGGATTGAGAACTGGCTGTGTGACAGGACCCAAAGGGTAATGATTAATGGAGCAGGGTCAAGCTGGAAGCCAGCAACCAGTGGCGTCCCCCAGGGGTCAATACTTGGTCCAGTCCTGTTCAACATATTCATCAGTGA